>JAJLUL010000007.1:134432-221413 GCA_030564325.1 Blastobotrys capitulatus
AAAAAATTGAATGAACAAAAAATGTTGTGTTGTGTTCGTTACTGAGGGTTTTTTTTTTCCTTCTACTTAGTCTAATTGGGACAAGAAAAAAAAATTAAATGTAGGGGGAAAAAAAAAATAACGAAACTTTAAATTTAACTATATGGTTAACAATAAAATACACTAATAATAATCTATAAACTATAAACTATTCAATTCATCATCAGATAATGAATATTGTTTAATTAATTCACATTCTCCACCTTTTTCTAGATCAATACTATATTGATAAAAATATCCTTCACTTGTAACTACCAACGCATTAGAATTATTATTACTTAATGCAACAACACTTTTAGTATTTGGTTGTGCAGGTAATTTAATAAATGCAAAATCTCGTTCTTTTGGTTCCCACATTTCTGCAACTGCATTTGGTAAATAACCTCCAACTGCACCAGCAACCTGTCTACCAATAGTTTGAGATGATCTTCTAAGTAAACCTGTCATACCACCATTTTTTTTATTATTCTCAACATATTGATCTAAACCAACTGAATCTGGTGATGAACTTAATTGTGGCATTAAATTTGATTCCATTGATTCATTATCATCACTAGTATTGTTAGTATTACTTGATTGTCTTGATAATTTAAAAATATGAATAGTTTCTGTTGCACTAGAAACTGCTAATAATGTACTTGATAAATTAAAATTTATTGAAAAAACTTTTGAAGGATAAGTACCTCTTCTAAATTGATATAATTTTGTCCCACTTGGTACATTAAAAATTCTAATAATTGTTCCTTTATCTGATGCTGTAGCTAACATTGTACCTTCACTATTCATACTTAATATTGATAATGGACTTTTATGTGCTTCAACAACATTCATTGGTTGTAAAGATAATGCATCAAAAATTGTAACTTCCCCTAATCTACTTGGGCTGTTATTATTATTGTTAGTATTGTTAGTATTTGGAGTTGGTGGATTATTTAAAGATAATTGTGGTGCATTACTTGGATATGCTAAATAGCAATTATCTGAACTATTTGGTGATAATGAACAAATAGCTTGAGGATTTGGTGATGTTTCAATAGTATGTAATAATTTCATATTACTAATATCATAAATATAAATTTGTTCTTCCAATATTACAACTAATCGACGTCTATTTAATAAAACTTTTAAAACTGCTGTTGGGAAAGTTAATTCACATATAGTACTTTGTCTTTTTGTATTCATAATTTTTAATCTTCTTGGTGATAATGCTGGTTGATCTCCCATACCAACAACTGCAACTAATGATGTACAAAATAACATTTCTACAATTCCTATACCACCTTCTCCAGCTTTTTTAAAACATTTACCAAATGGATCACAGTTGTATATTTTATATCCATTTTTTGTACCAACTGAAATACAACTAAAATCTTGATTAAAGTTGACAAAGTTGATAGCGTCTGTCATGTTTTGTGTGGTTTTGTCTATTTGTGTTTGTTGTGTGTGGAGTAAAAAAAAAAATTAAGAAAGAAAAACAAAAACAACAAGAGATGGGACATAAAAAAAAATAAAACATTTGATAGCCGATCGGAGCTCCTACATTAAATATATGTTAGTGCATGATCATTTTTACTAATACGAATGAATGACCATATCAAAATTAGAACATTAGTATAGATAAAATTAGTATATATTTACAAGAGGCATTTTTTTGTTTAGTGTTTTTAAATAATTATTCTTCTTTTCGTTCAACAATTCGAACTTGTTTTCTATACATAGCTTGCCATTCAGCTGGACTATGTGGATATTCACTTCGAATAACTGAACCAATAGATAAAAATAAACCAAAAGTAGCTGCTGAACCCATCATATATTGCCCCATAGTTCTAAAAAAACCATTTGGACCTGGTCCATTTTGGAAAATTGCCATACCACCAAACATCATACCTAAAACAGCACCAACAGAGGTCTAAATAGTTAATATTTTTTTCTCAATTAAAATTATATCAAATACATACACCCATAACAGCACCCATTTTGAATTTTTCAAAATTGGATGGTTGTTGCATCCCACCTGGCATTTGTTGAACTGGAGGCATTTTTTATTTATTATTAGTTAGAGATTAGTTGATTAACAAAAAAAATTTGGTGATGTTGAAAAAAAAATCCTAAAAAAAAAAAAAAATTTATTGGGTCAAAAAATTAATTGGGAACGATTTACTATACTGGGGATGCACATATACATGTGTGTAGAATTTTCTAGACACGGCTTAAGAACCTCAAACGTTAAAAGCTACTACAACTGAGATTTAGTCTAAAAAAATATAATATATTAATCAAAAAAATCATCTTCAGAATCATCACCATCATCTTTGTTATTACTTTTATTGTTAGTATTAGTAGAATAATCATCTTCATCATCACTACCTCTTCTTTGATTAAATACGATTTTAGTTTGTGTAGATTTTTGTTCTTGTTGTGAAATTTGATCTAATAATGATACTAATTCATCTTCACCAACTTTTTGTCTTAATTGACCACTTCTTGCCATTCTTAATAATAAATCTTCAACTTGTCTTGCTCTATCACCTCTAACAATTCGAATTCTTGATAATCTTTCTCTAGCACTACTTGTTAACATTTGGGACATCATTGATGCTCTCATTTCTTCTTCTCTTTCTTGTTGTTCTTGTTGATTAGCTTGTCCTTGTTGTGATTGCGATGATGATGATTGTCCACCACTTTTATTTTTCATTTCTTGCATTCTAGCATTTCGAATAGCTTCTAACTCTGAATCGTCCATTGTTTCTAGTATATTTATGTTATTTAGTCAATAAGTTTTGTTCTAAATTTTTTTTTTCTCGATTTTTTTTTTTTTTTTGACGTTGAGAAAAAAGGGGTCATTACGTAATCACGCTACTTACCTAATTAGGAAATCCTCACCATATTACACTCCACCTACAAATACATTGTACAAAAATCTCAATAAATAAATAATTTAAATTAGTATTTACAATACAGATAGCTATTATTTTACCTTATACAATAATACTCCATACCTTTTCAACCCAATTTTTATTCTCTTTTTCATGCCAAACAACTCTTTCAATTTCAACTCTACCACTATCCAAATCAATATTTTCTTTTTTAATAAAATATTCACATTGAAATAATAATTGAAAAATCCCCCATAAAATAAAGAAAATAAATAATGAAATATAACTAGTTAAAAATCCTTCAGCAGTAAAATGAAAGAAACATGAAAATCCTTGAATAATAACAATAATAACATTACAAACTAAAGCATACCAAACATAATATTTCCCACCTTTTGAAACAAATGGTAAAGATTCTCTATCAAAACCTTGTGCTTCAATTGCTTTCATAAATCTTAAATGACTAATACTAATTGAAATCCATGCAACCATACCAGCAATTGTTGACATATTTAATAACCAATTAAAAACAGTATAAGCACCTTTACTTGCACTCATAAAACCTAATGCACCAAAAATTGCAGTAGTAAAAACACCAATTAATGGAACACCTCTTTTATCAGTTTTCATAAAAAATTGTGGTGCAACACCAGTACTTGCTAAAGAATATAAAACTCTTGATCCAATATAAATATCACTATTACCAGCAGTTAATAAAGTAATTAAAATAACACCATTAAAAATTGATGGTAAAATATTTGTACCAGAATTAACAATTGCAATAACAAATGGTGAACTACTAATATAATAATCGTTTGATCCCAATTTTTTATCATTATATGGAACTAATAATCCAATGAAAAAAACTGATAATAAATAAAAAAATAAAATTCTATAAACAGTTGCTTTAATTGCTGATGGAACATTTTTTCTTGGATTTGTTGATTCACCAGCAGTAATTGATACAATTTCAACTCCCATCATACCAAATGCTGCATTAATTAATGAACTTAAAAATCCTAAAAATTTACCACCATGAGCATTATCAACTAAATAACCAGGACCCATTGGACCAGGATTTTTCCAATATCTAAATCCAACTGGTCCTTGTTTACCAGCACCACATACCATACATAAAGCATAAATTAACCAACCAACAATTGCAATAACTTTTAATAATGCACCCCAAAATTCAATTTCACCATAATATTTAACTGCCAAAATATTAGTTAAAGTTAATAAAACAAAAAAAATTGCAATCCATGCTGCATCAGGTACTTTATCAGTCCAAAAATTAATAACTAAAGCAGCACCATTTAATTCAACTGCAAAAGTAAGACTCCAACTAAACCAATATAACCAACCAACAGCAGCACCAAAACTTGGTGAAACAAATCTTGAACCAAATGCTGTAAAACTACCAGTAATTGGAATAAAAGTTGTCATTTCTCCTAAACTTTGTGCAATACTATAAACAATTGTTGCAATAAAACAAAATGCTAATAATGAACCAACTGGTCCTGATTGCATTAAATTTTGATTTAAACCTATAAATAATCCTGATCCAATTGTACCACCTAATGAAATCATTGTAACATGTCTTGCTTTTAATCCTCTTTTAACTTGAACTGGTCCTATTTCATCATCATCATCATCACTAAAACTTTTATCAATAATATCTGATCCTGTATTATTACTATTATTTGAATTTGAATGAATTGTACCCATTTCTGTATCTAATGGTTGTGATTTATTAACACTAAATGGATGATATCTTGATGATAATAATGGGTTAGTCCCACCAACTGTTGGATCATGATTTTCCATTTTTTGTATTTATTTTCTATAGAGTTGAGTTGAATTTGGAATTGAGGATTTTTTTTTTCTTTTCTGAGATTTTAGGAAAGGAATGTTCATTGTTTTTATAATATTTTACAATCTTCTTAAGGGGGGGTTAACATTGGTAAGAAAAAAAGGTTGAGAAGTGTGCTAACCCAGCTTTCTTTTTCTTTTGATTTCATTTACCGGGTTTATTGAAAACTTGATTTTTTTCTATGCTATCAAGCTCTGGTAAAAAAATAAAAAGCCTTATGTAGATCGATCGAAGGATTTAAAAAAAAAAAATAATATCAATTTAAGATCGGATCAACGATTTTTTTTTTTTTTTTTTTTTTTTTTTCAACTCAACTTTTTATTTGAATGTTTACGGTAAGAATTCAAAACGGTTTTTTCTTTCTATACCTTGTAACATGTTACAACTGTATAAGAATGATTATTAAATTGTTTACTAAACCGATAAATCTACACTAAACTAATCGATCAATAATCTACTGGTTCAACTAAAAGATGATTACCGCTTTCCCTATATAGAAGTAAATATTGGTCATCAGGTAAAAATAAATTACTACTATAGGCTATAGATGGACTTACAACAACATTCAGCTGCTTCATAATTGATACAATTTATCGATTTTTTAGGAGCCCCGGGTTCAAAAAAGTTTGTTGAGATAATCCTTAACAGTTCTTGGACTATAAATTTTGATGATATTTTTTTGAGACTGGTCTGGATATATGCCATATGTTCGAGATTTACCTGTGGATAGTTGGTGATGAAAATGACGTGCACATGAAGCCATTCGCCCCATATGAGACATGAATGTAGCCTCACAAGGCACTGAAAAATATCTGAAATGGTTGGTGTAATAAATCTATTGTTAATTTTTTTGCCATGCTATTTATTACATGGTATGCTATGGTAATAATAGAAACTTTTATAAAGGATTCAAAAACTATATATGATAATTTAAGAACTAAGTTCGCTATAGGCCATAAATTTAAGTGTAGTGTGTATGGTAGTTATGGGAACTGACACGAAAATAAAAAATTTTGTGGTGCAAGCTTTTAAGTACAGTGTATCCATATCATACAGTAGTTGTAAGTAATATGGGGGTTGATCGGCATGATAAATGACTAGATTAGATCTTATACATAATAGATAATGAAAAGAAAGGGACACACGTTGGGTGTGGACAAGCAAGAATTTTTTTCTTGATAATATTATTATTTCAAATTACCATTGATGATTGTTACAAGTTAATTTTAAAGAGCTGACATAATCTTTGTATACAAAGTAAACTGATATTCCAATATTTTTTCGTTTTCATTTCTAAAAGAAAAAGGATATTTTTCTCGAGACTCGAGAACTCCTTAGCTAGGATATGTGATAGATTACCATAGTTGTAGTTATGAATTGGATAACAGAAAATGGCAAGTATTCTAACCAAATGACCACAATTCAACTCTGGATTTATACTATAATAATAAATTATAGTTTGAAAACTTACCTGGTAACTTAAAATAATAGTCCAAGGTTAATCATTGAGATGATCTTTTTCAAAAGTTTTTTCTCCGGTAAATGGGGTACAGTAGTCTGTTTGTCCCCTCAGGCAGGTATGAAAAGTTTTTGTGTGCATTGGGGATCCAGATAATGAGATGTAAAAGAAGGATATCCTTGGTATTGGTAACGTTGTACAAGTTTAAATTTATCAACAATGTGTTACCACTCGAGGTCAGACACTCAAAAATTGTGTATTATGATAATAATTTATCAATGAATCAAAATTTTATATAGTGTCTCAAAAAATACCAACTTTGAAAACTTTATAATCTATAATTAACTATTGATTATAATTCAATAATTATTGCCATTCGTTTATTAGTTATAAGTCTAAAAATACTTGTAATATATATAATGGTCGTATATCGATACCGGTCAACAAGGCTGTTCACTGGTTAAAATAAAGGGTTCAACTGATTCGAACACGCCGTTTTGAAATCAATGAAGATTTTTTGGTTCTGTCTTATTTTCCAAAAAACGGTATTTTAGCGCTCTTTGACTCTTCGCGGGTATCGATATATGGAAATCGAAACTCAAAATCAGTTAATCAATCAATCAATCAATCAAAAACAACGTATATCATACTGGTATCGATACGTGATTTATATGTATCCTATCGTGGATTAGAACTTCTAATTAATACATGTAGCAATGAAGAGCTAAGCTGCTGAGAGAGTACAGGAGTGTAGCACTCGAGATCAATTTGCATTACAAATAATATTTCTGATATACTGGGAAGTCCTACTTTAAATTTTACCGCCTGAAATACTCAGAATTTACACGAATAAAGTTTATAAATAACCTCAGGTTTTTAAATTGATTTAATAATACATGTATATATTACCAGTAAACTAAGTTTATGCCAGCCCAATCCATTGAAGTGCTGTGATGCTTACCTTGTATTAGTGTATTAGTAGCCGCTATAGATTCGTATTGACAACTAGTACGTAACAATTTGTGAGTTGATATTGGTCAAAAGGAAAAAATTCAACAGATAATTTGACATTACAATCGATGTTTGTTTGGGTTGGTGATTCATGCTATAATAAGATCGCGGATATTTAGATCGAGAACTTAAAGTAAGGGGAATCGAGATCTAAGACATTTTTTGTTTCTTTTTTGTCAAAAAAGAGATCCCAGGATAATGGGAAAATAATATTATCGGAATATAATCTACACCACTTACAATTTATTATTATGGATTAAACATTAATTGACAAGTTTTTTCATCCTCATTGTTTTCATCACACCTTAGGTTATTAGAGGACCTTTTTTACCCTCAAAATTTCATTGTTATACATGTCTAAATTAGAATATTTTTAATTAAACTAGAAAATAATTCAACAGGTGATTTCGGCAAGTTGGTGATGATCAAACATTTCGAGGGCTTCGTATTTAAAAAAAAATTAGGTTGACCGATCGGTGATCTTAATCAACCAGGATGTTTGTTATTGAATAAATAATTACTGTAAATAATAATACATTTTGAAAAAAATTGACCCCTAGACTGTAATAAATAATTATTTGAACCTTACATAATAATATTGTTATAACGCAGCACAATAGGCTAGCTATAGCTGGCAAAGAACTTGGTATTACTGTATGTAAATTTAAAGGATGACAGTTGGACCTAAACGTGCAGTTCTAGAATCTTTTGAAAAAAACTTTTAAATTATAGAGGAGGCAACGTCCTGAAAGCTCGCTACATGTTATATATTACATAGCTAGTAGTTTAAAATGGAATTATAATATATATATATATCAACTAATCTGGGTGGTCTCTAGATAGAAGCCTACTGTAGCATTTGGTGCATGTACTTGTATATGTAGTTATAACGTACAAGTTGTACGCGTACATTACATGTACGCTTCTGGATAATATCATATATATCGATACAACCTGTATAATATTATAAATATATATATATATATATATAGTATGTGTATATATCGGTAATTACTAGCGGAGTTGCGCGTTGAACTGCTCGGGATCGATGAAAAACCTGGTCGTGACTTAATTATTATAGACTGTATAACTAATACATGTATATATATAATTTTAATTGAATATGAGACTATGTAGATGGACGTCTTAAAGAACCATGCAGTTAACACCCAATTAATATTGTCCCAATTAATATTGACCCAATTAATATTGATATATATGATATCTTTTAAAATTAAATTTGAATCAATATAAATTCAAGGATAGCACTGGGCCCATGGGTATATATCGTTTAGATATATACATAGTACAACTATAGGTTCGCCAGATGTTATTATAAGTTTAACCTACAGAATCTCGGTATTCACATACATATGTTATTATTATAGCAATATAATTCACAAATACCAGTACTGCATACCAAGTTGTACAGTGCAATATATGATATATATCTTCAAGGCAAAAATTTAAAGTATCTAGAATCTAGTCATTGCAACTGCAGATTTAAAAACTCGTTCATTAATCGATGTAAGTTGAATTATAATATTATAATAATATACTGGATGCCGATATATATAGATTATGCACACGTATATGTTCACCATACACGTATATGTATACCATCGCGACAGGCAAGCGACTCCAATTAAAACTTACAGTATTAATTTAAATTTTACATTTAATTGACTTATGAACCATTGATTGCAGTTACCAGGTACAAGTACCGATACGTTACTTGTAATAGACTAATTTGTAATATTATAATATGATATTTGATATTGAAAATTTCTTAAGGTGACTATCATACCAGCTGTGGATTTTATGATTTGGCTTTGACATGATGCATCACTCCGTTGACGTACAATAGATTTTTAATTGATATATAATATAACTGGAATTCTAATAGGCTTATAATTATATGATCAAAGCAGCTATATCGATGTGCCATGGTTCATACTATGGGTTGTACACTCAGCATAATACAGTAGTTCGAGTTAATGGCGAACATTCTTATATCACACTTTAGATTATATACAGTATATCCCATATATAAATACAGCTGCTTTAAGATTAAATTACTTGTTCTTCATCCATCCAAAATAAAAATGTCCATGTAATGTCATATCAATTTTAAACTAACACAACTAGTTTAAGAAATACCACAAGCCAGAAACTTGGTATCATACTTAAAATTTAGACATCATAAGCCACTTACCATCCATCAAGGCTAATATTCAAACACATGTCAAAAAGTAAAAAACGCGGGCGTGTGAACCACTACCAGGTAGTGAGCTCACTACTACAGTACTAAGCCAGAATCTACTTAAGCTGTCGTAACCCCCTTAAGCATCATTAGAACCTTTTTTAAAGCCTAGTAATGATGATCCGAAAAAAAATAAATAAGACCGACGCGCGCCAAATTTTAAAAATATTAAAGCTGAACTGTTGGGAGCAGCTCAAACTCTTTAACACCCGTTTAAAAACCTAAAACCTTAAAATAACAGCGCTTACCAAAAAACTACCTATCTACACACGTCAATAACATTTTTTTTTTCAACACAACATATATTTCATTAAAACAAAAAATAAGGGACAAGTAAAAAAAGGACAAGATCATTAGTCCAAAATAACAATCAAAACAATGAGTAATGAAAGAGGAGGAAATGCATTGTTATTAAGGTTTATGGAATCACCGCATTTCACATTATTTAGATGTGTATCATACCTAGAACAATATGCATCAAATGTTGGATTACATTTTCATTTATGTCAAAAATTACGAGAATATCCAAGTGAAGAAATTGAATTTTTTTTACCTCAATTAGTTCAATTACAAGTAACAGTTGAAACGGATTCAATGGCATTAGAAGATTTATTATTAGATTTATGTAATGATTCACCTCATTGTACATTATTAGTATTTTGGCAATTACAAGCACATTTAAGTGAATTAGCAGGAGAACCAGAATCTTATGGATTTCAAATGTGTAAAAGATTATATAATAAAATGCAATATTTATTATTTAATGATTCAACAAATAGTGATGATGATCCAGTTAATAATAATAAATTTAGAGAAAATACTTTCCCAGCAACAATTTTAATATCAGCAGTTGCATCAAGTATTGGTATGCCACAAATGGGATCATTTATAAAACCTTTAGCAGTTTCTCAAGGTAGAAAACAACGATCACATGTATTTCATTTAGCATCAAAATTAATTCGATCAAAAAGTTTATCAACAATTAATAAAAAATCAAAATTACAAGATAATAGTTCAGCACCTGATTTAAGTCATCAACAAATTGATACTAACTCTTCTGAACAACGAGTTAAATCAATTGATGGATTAACTTATGATTCACCTTCATTACCAGATGTTTCAAAAGTTGAAAGAACTCATAGTCCAACTCCTTCAATTAGATCAATAAATTCAATATCAACTAATAATAGAATAATAAAAAAATCACCACCACAAACTTATGAATCAAAATTAAAAACTTTAAAAACAAATTATTTTAGATGTGAAACTCAATTTGTTTATGCATTACAAGCTATTTCAACAAGATTATTACAAGTACCCAAACAAGCAAGATTATCAGCATTAAGAGCAGAATTAGCAATGTTAAATAGAGATTTACCAGCAGAAGTTGATATACCAATGTTATTACCAACTGAAGGTAAACAAAATCGAATTGTTAGAATAGCACCTGCAGAAGCAGCGGTTTTAAATAGTGCTGAAAGAGTACCATTTTTATTATTAATAGAATATTTAAAAGATGATGTTGATTTTGATCCAGAAAGTGAATCAAATAAAGAAATTTTAAAAAAATCTAACGATGAAAAAAAAAGATATATTTTTGATTTAGCTTATTTACATGATCATAATAAATCAAAGAATATTAATGAAGAAGAAGAGGAAGAAGAATATGAAGAAAAAGATATGGGGGATATATCAGCAATTGGATTAAATGATAAACAATCATATAATCAAGATCAATTAAGTGCATCATTACAATCATTACAATTAAATAATGATCAAAATCCAAAATCACCTAGACCAAATGATTTAACTTTTAGTTCTGAATATAAACCAGCAACTCCAATATTACCACCAACAGGTTTTGGTAGCCCAGCAATAGATGTTACAGATATTGCAACTCATATGAGAACAGCAGCGGTTATGTTAACTCAATTAGAATCAGGTGGATCATCAAAATTAAGTAGACAAGAAATTGATTCAATTAAAAATAAAATTATTGCTAGTATGCAAAGTATGGAACAATCAACAATATATGGAGAAGATCAAACAACAATTCAAGGTGAAGCAGGTGAAAGAAAATTAGAAAATGATATGAAAACTGCTGGGATGACAACTAGTGCATCAAGTGATGATCCATCAGCAGCAAATTTAGGTGAAGATTGGCAATCAAGAAGAGAACGAATTAGAAGAAGTTCACCATATGGTCATTTACCAAATTGGGATTTATTTAGTTGTATTGCAAAAACTGGTAATGATTTAAGACAAGAAGCATTTGCATGTCAATTAATTTTAGCAATGCAAAGAATTTGGTTAGAAAATGATGTTGATGTTTGGGTTAAAAGAATGAGAATTTTAATTACAAATGATACTTCTGGTTTAGTTGAAACTATTACAAATGGATTATCAATTCATTCAATTAAAAAAGCATTAACAAGTGCATCAATAAAATCTGGTAATAATCCAAAAGGAACTATATCAAGTTTAGTTGATCATTTTAAACAAAAATTTGGTTCACCAGATAATGAAAAATATAAATTAGCTCAAAAAGAATTTGTAAAATCATTAGCTGCTTATTCAGTTATTTGTTATATTTTACAAATTAAAGATAGACATAATGGTAATATTTTATTAGATAATGAGGGTCATATTATTCATATTGATTTTGGATTTTTATTAAGTAATAGTCCTGGTAGATTTGGATTTGAAGCTGCTCCATTTAAATTAACTCAAGAATATGTTGATGTAATGGGTGGTATAGATTCTCCATTATTTGAAGAATTTAGATCTTTAGTTAAACAAAGTTTTAAAATTATGAGGAAAAATGCTGAATCTATTATTATTTTGGTTGAAATGATGTCAAAAGATTCTACTTTACCTTGTTTTTATAGTGGTGCTGCAACTTCTTTACAATTAAGACAACGATTTCAATTACAATTAAGTGAAAATGAAGTTGATCAATTTGTTGATAATGTTTTGATTCAAAAAAGTATTGGTAGTATTTATACTAGATTATATGATCAATATCAATTATTAACTCAAGGTATTTATAGTTAGATTGTTTTAATTGGATTGTGTATAGTAATTTATTTAACCTTTTTCTTTTTTTTTGGTTTCTATAAAAATAGTTTATTTTTTTGGTGCACCTATGTATATAGAATAGTTTAATTTTTGGTCGATCGTGTTGTGGTAGTATACATCGTGCCGCCGCGGGACGTGCGGCGTCTATCTAGACTTTTTATCTCAACAAGATTTTTTTAACAAAAAATAGTCTAATTCATTTTACTATAAATATCATTCAAGACCTAATCAACTTCATTCTTTTTAATTATCACAACTTTTGCTAATTTATCTATAATAGAATAAAATGAATCTACCACATCCATCTTGTTCATATATTGAAAGAGTCAATACATTACGAACTGAAGGCAAATATAATAAAATAAACCAACGCGCTAATTCAAGTACCAGCGAAGATTCCTGGTATTCAAATTCAACTTCATCCACTAGCAACAATAAGAATAATAAACCAACTCAACTAGATAATACAATGAAATCGTTATACAACAACACATCTAATGTTATTTCAAATATAACCAAAAATTTCAAAAAACTAATATTTAGATCAAATAGTGGTCAAGGAATTTTAACTTATAAACAATTTATAACTATTAATAATATAAAATCTAACGATTATTATAAACCATTAAAAGATAATAGAGAAGATGAAGAAGATAATTGTTGTACTAGTAGTCCAGTTGTTGAAGATATTGTATATTCGGACGATGATGAAGAAGAAGAAGATTTTTATTATTATTCAAGAGTTGGATATGGTTATGATAGATTATCAAGACGACCTTTTTTTGTCTAGAAATACCACGGTACATTAATAATTTGTGGAGGGAAAAGAATTGTGTCGGTGGACCGTTCGGTCTCAGAAATTAAACTGTCTATGGACATATGAGATCATCGAGATGCATAATGTTTCAAAAAAGAGGTCACGTGGTTATGACGGGCTCTGACTAAACATGAATAAACGTGTAAAGATAGAAAATTAAATCTGATAAATAAACATTATATATAAAAAAAAAAAATAAAAGTGAATAGATTTTTGTAATTTTTTTTTTTTCATTACGTATAATCATGGATGTAAAATCAGGGAAACAAAAACGTGCTGAAAAAAAAGCACAACGACGTGCTGAAAAATCTTCCAAAACTTTAGATCTCGAGGAAGAAAAAGAAAAAGAACCCATTATTACAGCAACATCCCAACAATCAAGATTTCATAATGAAACATTAGAAACTTTATCAAATGATGTTGATATGAAAGGTATAGATATAAAAATTAATGAAAAAATTATTTTACAAGATTCAGAATTAAAATTATTTTCAAATAGAAAATATGGATTAATTGGTAGAAATGGATTAGGTAAATCAACAATTTTAAAATCAATTGGTTATAATTTATTAATTGGTTTTCCAAAAAATATAAAACCGTTATATGTTGAACAATTAGAAAATTTAAAAGATAAAGATCAATCAATTATAAATATTATTATTGAATCTGATTATATTGAAAAAAATAATCGAAAATTTGTTGAAATTTTAGAGAAAAGTTTATCAAGTAATAATTTAAAATTAATTAGTAAAGCAGTTAATTATATTAATCTTGAAAAACAAAAACAAAGATTAAAAGAAGTTAATGATATTTCAATTAAAAGAAGTGGTGCAAGAGGATTTGATGCAAGAAAAGAATTAATTGAAATGGAAAATTTAACAAAAGAAATGGAATCAATTTATTTAAATAATGAATTAAATGAAAATGCAGAAATTGACGCTCAATTATTATTAGAAGAAATTAATAATAATTTAAAATTTAAAGAATTTAATCAATTAGAAACTTTTGTTAAAAAAATTTTATTTGGATTAGGATTTAAAACTAAAGAATCTCAAGAAATGAAATTTTCTGAATTATCTGGTGGGTGGAAAATTAGAGTATCATTAGCAAGTGCATTATTAATTCAACCAGATATTTTATTTTTAGATGAACCAACAAATCATTTAGATTTACCTGCAATTATTTGGTTACAAAATTATCTTACAAAATTAGATTCAACAGTTGTAATTGTTTCACATGATAGAACTTTTTTAAATCAAGTTACAAATGAAACAATTATTTTAAAAGATCAAAAATTAAAATATTATAAAGGTAATTATGATGAATATTTAACAAATTTCCAAGAAAAACAACAACATTTAAAAAATTTGAATGAAAAAATTGAAAAAAAAAGATCTAATGTTATTAAACAAGCTGAAAAAAATATGGCTGATGCAAAAAAATCTGGTGATTCAAAAAAATTAAAACAAGCTGCTTCAAGACAACATAAAGCTGAAGAAATGGGTTCAGATAAAACTGAACAAGGATTCAAGTTTAAAAGAAGTAAACATATGGCAGGATTTCATCATAATACAAGATTACAAGTTGAAATTGAACAAGAAGATGATAAAAATGATAAATGGATTATACCTAATTGTGAATTATTAAGAAATTCAAATGATTTAATTAAATTAGAAGGAGTTACTTTTGGATATGCTAATAATAAAACCATTTTATCAAATATTACTTTAAATGTTGAACAAAAATCAAGAATTGGAATTGTTGGATCAAATGGTTCAGGTAAATCAACTTTAATTAAAATTATTACTGAAAATTTATTACCAAAAACAGGATCAATTCAATTAAATAATTCATCATCTTTTGCTTACTTAAGTCAACAACATATTGATCAATATTATCATTTAAATTCTAGTTTCACTCCTTGTTCATTAATTGTTGATAAATTAAAAGTATCTGAACAAGAAGCAAGAGCAATTTTAGGTAAATTTGGTTTAAAAGGTAATAGTTCAATTCAACCAGTTAAAACTTTAAGTGGTGGACAAATGGTTAGAGTTGCATTTGCAATAGAAATTGGTTTAAGAAATTGTAATTTATTAATTTTAGATGAACCAACTAATCATTTGGATTTTTATACAATTGATAGTTTAATTGATGCATTAAATGATTATAATGGTGCTGTTATTACTGTATCTCATGATCAATATTTTATTAAACAAACTACTAACAAAGTTTATATGGTTGATGATGGTAATGTTGTTGAATTGAAAGATGGTGTAGATGAATATGTCAAGTTATTGACAACTAAGAAGAAGAAGAAAAGTTAATATATATATATATATTTGTATATGTAGTTTTTTTATAATCAAAAGCTAGCAGTTAATCAATTAATAATTAATTAATTATTTGATATATACAAAATTTTTATTATTTTTTGCAATTTATAAGCAACTCTAGAGTACAACGTTAAATATATACTGTATATATAGAAAATTGATGTTTCGAAATCTATGTAACTTATTAAATTTAAATCGAACCAGATGTAAAATAGACTGACTAACTAAGCATTTAGCTTACTGTAACATAATAGCTATAAAATACCTTTCCAATTCAATCAATTAAAAAAAAAAAAAATTGATTTTGAATCAAATTAGTTAAAAAAATGTCGGTATCTTTTTTTTTCTCCACAACATCTGTGTCCACAGAGAAAAATTTAGCGAATTATCCACTTTTAAACGAACCAAATACTTTGAAATTGTAAAACAAAAGATAATAAACATCATAGAACATAAATTAATGCTTTTTGGGCCATTTTTAGCGAAAAAAAGCGCGGAAAAGGGCTTAATTTTCATTACCAGTAATTCTATGGTAGCTGTAAATTTTCGTAGAATTTGGCTTTGTTGGCTCAGCTGGTTAGAGCGTCAGTCTCATAATCTGAAGGTCGCGAGTTCGAATCTCGCACGAAGCACGTTTCTTTTTTCCTTTTGATTCATCTTTATTTTAATTTTTAATAACAAAAAAAAAATCGAATCTAAAACCCCTGAATCTTTTTTTTTCCCCAAGAAATTTCTTTTTGAGGCGGGCGACGCTGATCACCGCTGGAATTACAGATTTTCGGCTAACAAAAGATTGACTTGTGAAAAATCTTTTTTTCAGATACCGAGAAAAAAGCGGGGAAAAAATACACACAAAATTGAAAATAATGAAAAAACAAAAAAAAAAAAAAATTTAACGATTATTTTGAAAAATTATTATAGAAAAACTAAAGAAAAAACATTTAAAAGAAAAGGTATTAAAAAAAAAAACTAAATACTTTGTTCATGAGTAACTGATTGACCTTTTTCAACACTAGTATTATCAAAGAAATTATTTTGAGAAGTAACAATTTCACCACCTTTTTTAGCTTTACCATCTGGTACATAAAATCTTAAATCAACTCTCATAATTAACCAAAAGATTGCAATAATAGCTTCTAACCCACCATAAGTAATGAAAAATGTATAATATCTAAATACTGGATTTCTAAAAGGAATTTCTGGTTCTTCACCATCAACTGCATCAGCACCTCTTGGTCCAATATCAAATAATGCAATACATCTTAAAATAGAACAAACTAATAATAATAAAGCAGTGAAAAAAATAATAAAAATATTAGTTTTCATACTACCAATTGGATGTTCTGGTTCCATATGAACTAATCCATTTGCTGGTTTTGAACTTGTTGTAATAACTGGATAAGCATTTAAATCTTCATAATGATGATCTTGTTTTGATGGATAATAAAATAATGAAAAACTTTGAATCCAATGAGCTTGTCTAACTCTTGGATAATTTTCAACAGAATTTGGTTTTTCACCCCAAAAGATTTTTTTACCTAATTTACCTGGTTTAATAGTATAAGCATTTAAAACATTTAAACAAGCTGTTAAAGTATAAACAATTTGTAACGCACCAGCTGCTTGAGCTGCTTGTTGACATCGTTTATAAGCTTGAGGAGTTAAAAAATATAAATATGGAATACCAGATCCTAAAATAGCCATTGTAATTAATCCAACAATTAAACAATAAATAACACCATTATAAATTCTTTGAATAATTGATCTACCAGCATCTGGATGTCTCCATGTAAAAACTCTTGTACTAAAATAAAAATTTAAAACTTCAATAACCATAATTGGAGTTTGAGTGAAAACAGTAGTTGCAACACCTAATTTAACTTGCATAAAATCTTTTGCCCATTGTAATCTCATTGCAAAACCAATAATTAATAAAATACAACACCAAAACATTGCAAAAAATGAATAAAATTTATGACCTTTTGATAAATCTTTTACAAAAACAAATAAATATGATAATGCTAATATTGAAAAAATTGCAATAAAGACTGAATTTGCTGCAGTTTCACTTGATTCAATTGGATAATCACCAAACAATGAAGGTAATTGAGGAATAACTAATTTTTGCATTGATTCTGGTAATGGACCAATTGCTTCCTCTGATAATTTATTTAAAGGATCCAATCCTGTACCAAGTGCTGCCCAATCTGGTGTAAATAATGATAGTGGATTTAAACTAGCCATCTTTTGTTATTTGATCTTATTGTTATGGTATTTGTTGACAAGATAAACAATGAAATAGACCAGCTATTAATAAAACAATTATAAAATAAAACGAGAGGAAAAGTTGGAATATTTAAGGAGATGGTAATTATAGAAGGGCGGATTTTAAATTGTTTAAATAGGTTCATTAATTTAATATAGATTCGAGTTTCCAAGCCTTTAATAATTTTTAAATTATTAAAAATAATGCATAATTTACTTCGTTTTTTAATAAAAAAAAAAATTGCCGCTTTTGTAAATAAAACTTTTTTATTTACAGTATTGTAAAGCAGTCTAATGGTGGGAAAACAATTCTTATCAAGCATAATTTTATGCTTGCTTTGAATTAGTTCTAAAAAAAAAAACGTTAAATCTGTTACACCCCCCAAGTACTGCAGTGAGTCTATTTACCCCACTAAATAATAAACCTTTTAAAGGCGCAACGCGCGTTATTTGTGTTGTTTAAGATATCGATAAACCCGATTTAAAGAAAATCTTTTTGCAGATCCTTTTCCAGTAATTAAGCTGAGCTTAATTGTGTAATTATTAATACTGTATACCAGGCAACAGCACTTGATAAAGCCGTGTTAGAGTTAAATGCGGCTTTGCATACAAACGATAAGAGCAGCAGACCAGACTACGTAACTACTCTGAGTATATTCTTAGTGTATCGATAGATCTCAGTCTGATGGATCAATACTACTTGTACTGGCTACCGACTCTACTTGTAGCTGCTCTAGGTTTAAAGTGAACCAGGATCTATTTGTCCCGCCTCCCCACATACCCATATTCTATAAGTTCAAGTAAATTAAAAGATTTTTCGACATGAGACTTGTTATTAGTTATAAAAACCCCTCTTTTTTCTTATAATTATATATGTGCCAATACTTTCTTGAAATAAAATGAATTTTCACTTAGAGTTAAATTAATATAGACGGTTGATTACCGTATGATAGAAGAAAGTTGGTAGAATATCCGATACAAGACTGGTTATAATTATCGTTCAGATGATCATTGATGGCTTTTTTTTTTTTTTTTTTTAATAAACCAAGAATTGGTATTTGTGTATACCATGAAAACCGATCTAATTCTGAATCACAATGACTTTTAGTCTTTTTCTTCTTCTGGTTCTTTTTTTTTTTTTTTTTGAGTCTTTAAACTATGATACTCAAAGACTCAAATTTAAAGTTCATAAATATTAAAGGAGATAACTAAAACCAACCTAGTTGTATCCAATGATTATATCCTTTTTTTTAATCTGCAATCATGGAACTAGCTACACACACGTAACTATTAAAGTATCGATACTTTATCTAAGACCCCACGAGATTTTTGAATTAGAATTTTTGAAACATTCCGTTTTTTTAAAAAAAAAAGTTGGTTACCATAGTCACATAAAACATATTTAAGTTCAAGCCTACCAACTTTACTTTATAGAGTCTGCTAACCTTCAACATGTAAAAAAAAAAGCGGGGAAATCTTTTCTATGGACAAAAAATTAATCCCTATTTTTTCAAAAAGAGTAATAACAAGCCAAAAAAAACAAAGAGTTTTGGAATTGCTATTTAATATAATATTAAAGACTACATCAAACGGTTTTAAGGGTTCACATGAAAAACAAATAATTAGTAGTCTGTATACATAGTTTAGGATTAATTTGATAGTTTTGTTTTTTCTTGGTTTTTTCTGTAATCTTATATGGTGCTCTGGTGTATTTTCTGCTTGAAGATTTAATACATTATACGAAAGTAAATATGGATCACTTGGTATATCCGGATATACCTGGTATTCATAAAATCATGAACACTATTTGACCCCTCAAGGATGTGTATTTGGCATCCAAGAGTTTTCAGTTAATTATGTGCATTATTATAGGGCCCGGATTATTCATGAATATGAAAATTAGGATCTATCATACAGTATACTTAAAACTTAATTACACTTAGTATGGTATACCAACTGGCTGTTTTGAATTAGAGCTCTATAGTTATAAATCTATAGACGATTTCCTCTGTATACACTTAAATCTAATATGGATTAATTAAATTTAAAAATATCATATGGACGTACCAGCTAGTTATCTATAGAAGGACGCGCAGTACACTCAAGCATCATGCACAATAAATGGAATACAAATAGCATATGCTAATGAATCCAAGAAGTTAACTTAGTAGTAATAATAATAATAATACAATAAATAATACAATATCGTTGAACTAAAATAAATATCTGATATCATGGCCATGGATATACAGTATATACCGTTTTATACCAGTATCAAGCCGGTGAGCCATAATTATTGCAATGAACATCTGGACTGATCCTTTCCTGTTATCTAGCCACCTGGTATCTTTTATATCGAGAGTACAAAAATTTAGCATCTATGGTAGTACGGCTATAGTATTACATGCTGTATATTCCTTTAATTGGTGTCGGCAAGCCGAGAACCACTGTACAATATTGTATGTATGTTTGTTGAGATACCTGGTACTATATCGATCAGTATTGGTGTATATCCAACTACTATACATAGTACTTCATATATAGTGTGTCTGTGTATGATATTACTATTAGCGTCGAGAATTAAATTAATACTTGCAGTATACCTTACGCGTTTCCTCAATCTTCAAATGGTACAAGTACGCGTGTATACTAGTTGTATATATATGCATAGTCAATTGCATTAATAATAGCGTAAGCTAACCTCGATTAATCAGCCCACAAAAGATAAATTAGGAGAATTTATCATACAGTACTTGTACGGTATTTAAATTTAGATAGAGCAAAGTCTTTGCAATGGGTACCCGAGATATATTAAAGAAGAATTAGTACATTATACAAGCTTACTAGTATACAATTGTGCAATTGTACAAATCCGTGTTGGGTAAACATGAATAAATCAATTGAATGGATCAAGTAAGAAAAAATAGCTATGATCATTATTTATATTCACTCAGATAAACAACTAGCTGATATATATAATGTATATATATATAGATATGTCCCATTGATTAATACCCTACAGAATAACTATTGCTATTAATTATTATATTGAGCATTTCTAGCTGTATACAATAATCACTATCCAGTTACATATAAATAATTAAGCTGGATGCTTATAAGGGTATATTTACAATCCATGAACATATGGAATACGAAAATACAAACATATATACTGTATATACACTAGTTGCAACATGTATGGATCTATATATGGGTCGGTAGTCGACAACCGTGTAATGGATCATGTTCAGCTATAGGTACATATACTACTGCAGGCCATGGCACTATATATATTATACTATATATACATTATCCAGATATCATGGATGGATCTCGAGCACCCTCCATCGATTGTATCTTTTAATTATTAGGATCCACTATATTGTCCAGATACCAGGTATACAGGTATACATATAGGTATCGGATACAGTGTACAATTGTAAGTTATAATTATATATTAATTCTATCTTTAGTAACTATTGACCTCGATCGCAGCTTGAAAAACTTGGCATGCAAATTCGAATCTATCCGGATTTACATTCATCAGGAACCCTCAATAGCCTGGTATAATTATAATACTTTTATAATATAATATTAATAATTAGAATATATATAATAAATACATACTGTATATAGGCTAGCTCAGGTAATTTACAGGTGACTAATTCTTATGATATATATTGAAAATTTAGAATCAAAATAAACATCGTAAACCATTGCAAAAACAATCTACATTGGAAAACCCAAAAACAAATACAATAAAAAAAAAAAGAATACAATAAAAAATAACTTAATTAAATCAAAAGCAAAATAAAATAATAAAAACTACTTATGTTTTTGCCTTCTTTTTGGCACGTTTTTCTTCATCTTCATCCCCTTCATCACTATTTTCACTATCAGTTTGATGATTTTCATCAAATTCTTCAGCAACATCACTATCATCATCAGAAGCATCATCTGAACCAAAATCTTCATCATCAGATTCACTATCTTCACCAGCTGAACCTCTATCAGGCATTTCTTCATCACTATCATCACCACCAACTGCTTCCAATCTTGCTCTAACCAATTTTTGTTCTCTTTCAGCATCATTATCTTTAATTGGAATATTTCTTGATTGAATAAATTGTTGTAATTTCTTTTGTTCTTCTCTTTCAATATTTGAAAATTGATGTTCTAATTTTGTTGAACTATTCATTGTAACTGTAATATCAAATGTTCTACTACCACCAGTTGAACCATCCAATCTTGAAAATGTAACTTTTTGAACTTCATTCCATGGTAAATATAAAGTTGGTTTTGGTGTGAATAATAATCCTTTTTCTAATGGGAATAAATAACCTTCATTTGCTTTATTTGAACATGAAACACCATGTTCTTCATGAGTTGAAATAAATTGACCAGAAAATATTACTTTTTTATTAGTTAATCCTCTAAAAACATTTGCCAAAACTAAATGTGCTGCTTCATCATATTTCATTTGTAATTTATCTTTATAATTTTTTTCATAATCTTCATCTTCTAAATTTAAATCAATTTCTAAAGTTTCTTCTCTTAAAAATTGTGCTACTAAAAATGGATATCTTGTTTGACCCTGTCTTAATGGTGGATCAATTTGTAAAATTAATAAATGATGATTACCATCTGGTTTTTGAACACAAAAGATTTTTTGAACATTATCATATTGTAATTTATAATCATAACTTTTACCTCTTAATCTAAAGCTTGATCTATACATATCAACATCATATCTACCTCTTGGTGTCATGAAATTAACTGTTGTAAATGATGCAATAGCTTCACCAGCAACTGCACCAATCTCTGCTCTTGATTTCAATTCTTCATAAAAAATATTTGCATTACTTTCAACTTCATCATCATCATCATCTTCATTTTCATTATTTTCATCATTTTCTTTATTAACTGAACCAGGAACGTAAAATCTCATTTCAACTAATTCATCACCCATTTTAGTTCTATCATTACCTTGTTGTAAATTAAATTCAACTGCAACTTCTGATTTATTAACTAAATTTGAATTTGAAACTTCTGAATATGGTATTTCAAATGATGGTTTATTTGCCACATGGAAAACCATTTCTGATCTTTCAAAATCAACTTTACCCCAATTCCAACCTCTTAATGAATGATCTTTAACTTCTAATCCTAAATCTAATTCATTTTTTAAATGATTTTTTAATGAATTGAAATCTTGTTCATCAAATCCATCTAATCTCATTACACCATTATTTTTTGTTTGAACGCGTAATTCATAACCTTTTGATGCGCGACTCCATTGAACTGATTGAATATCAGAACCTGGAACAATAACTGGTGGTGGGATTTTTTTAGCTGATCCTCCTGCTTGTTTGTCTAATGCTTTCCAACCAAGCCCATCTTTAGTTAATCTAACTTTACCAGGTACTCTTGATTGATTGTAATGAATACCTTCGTATTGTGTGCTCATTTTTTTTTTTACAATTTATGTTATGTTGTGAAAAAAAAAGTTTCGCGATTATATTTTTTTTAATTAATTTTTTTTTTTTTTGGTGATGAAAAATTATATAAAGTACAAAAAAAAATTGCTATGTTGGGAGGAATATTAAACTACTCTAACCGTTCAAATTCTTCAAGCCGTTGTAAAACAACTTGTTTACTTGTTTCTTCAATTTCACCAGCTAAAAATACTTCATCCAAAATATTATAAACTTTGTAAAAATTAAATACAATATCTAATTCACAAACATTACCAAAAAATGTATCCAATATTTCTACAAAAAGATGAATAGCTTCTAATATATATAATTCATTGTCTGCTTCATCAACACATGCACAAAAAAATAATCCAGCATATCTTCTATACACGATTTTATAATTTTGAAATTCAACAAAATTTGATTGGAATTTTTGATCTCTTGATGCTATTAATCGGTGTACTTCTCCTTTTAATTTAAACTTTTCATGGTCCTGATACTTTGTTAGTAATGATTTTATTTTGGTTTTTATAATATACTTACAGAATATGATGAGAACCATTTGGCTAATCTTGTTTTGCCTTGACGGTTCTGTATCAGCATAAACTGTAATACCATTTCATTTATTTGTGTTGTCAAGAAATTATCTTTTTTGTCAACTCCCAACATGACAAAAATTATTAATACACTATTCAAACTTTAATATAAAGGTATATACAAGATTTGATAGAACTTACTAAGCTGTAAAATTAACATACAAAATATAGAGAAAATAGTACGAATAACAAAAGACAAGTCTTTTTTATTTTATAAATAAGAGTTTTTTTTTCTTTACATTACAAAATATTGCATTAAAAAAAGAATATATATAACAAAATGGCATACAATACTCTTAAAAGACCAAAGCTTGACCTTTTTGTTTCTTGTCCCCACCCAATTCGAAGTGTTTACATCGCTTCAATGGTAATTGAGCTTTGGTTTTGCATTTAACACATTCTAATCGCAAAACAACCTTTTTGGTAGTCTTTGCTTTCTTGTGGAAAACTTGTTTGGTTTGACCACCATAACCTCTTTGCTTTCGGTCGTATCTTCTTTTACCTTGAGCATACAAAGAAGCTTTACCAGCTTTGTATTGGGTAACCTAATAATATTGTTAGTAATTTGTTCTTTTATTAAGTCATTTGAAATATCATATATAAATCAGAAAAATTTTTCAAAAAATCGAAATGTTGAAATATTGTATACATCTTTAATGAACCAGTTTAATTTTAGCGTAGATTCCATTGTTGATCTTTATTTTACAAATTTTGTCGAATAATAATACATTTTTTTGTCCACCATTATAACACTACAACATATTTCTCTTTTTCATAATTTATAATGATCGTTTCGAATAACATGATTGAACTTGAACAATACGTACTTTGTGTTGGGTGTGCTTTCTGCATTCTTTACCCTTGCAGTAGGTTCGTCGAGTCTTTGGAATATTGACCATCTTGTTGAATTTAGGGTGTCGATAAGTTGAGCTAAGAGACTGGTAGGCTGTCCAAAAGTTCGAAAGGTTAGAATATTTCGTGAACGACTAATTGTGAGAGAGAGACACAGCAGCTGGGAGGGAGAGGGAGCCAGAGTGTGTGCTTAATGCAGTATCGGAGCCTTTAAGCAGTGATAGTAGATTTTTGTTCCGTGCGATTAAGCAATTTTTTTCCCTTTATTAACGGGTAAAAAAATTTATTACTGTATTAATTTTTTTTTGAAAGAGTGAAAAAATTTTCATCCAAAAAAAACCCTAACATATTGTGAATTTCCCAATTTGGAAGGTGAGTAAATTTATATAGGCTTAAATGAAATGTCGCGTGCGCATGATATATTTTATACTAATTATTTTTAAGAGTCGTCGCGGGCGCAATTTATGTTTTTAACCTTTATTGTGATTATGACAGCTTAAAAGATTGTATATGAAAGCATTGATATTGTTTTAAGCGTTAGCAAGGAAACCACAGCTAAAATGACTGTAATCAACAACAACACCATCTACAAGTTAAACAACTAACTATAGATCCAGGATGGAGAATTAATGGGAGACCGGTATCAGTAATGATGAATCATATCAAGTAATGATTATTAACTTGATAAATGTACGATAGTTCTCATTATTATGAGCAGATTGCTGAATAAAGCAGAATACAAAAAAGTACATAGGAGTTTCTTGCAACACACATAGAATTGATGAATACACTAATATTAAGAATAATAATAATAAACACAGTTTTTTTTCCTTCAAGTTTTCAATTAAACCAATAATTACACTTTTAAAGTAAGTATATAAGGTATTTGGTACCATAATGTCAAAACTAAAACAAGCCAACTTGAGAAAATGATAGTATTACAGTACTAATCTACATTAATGCAATTGATCTTTGTACTTATTGTGATTAGTTTTGATTTTTATTTGTTTACAGTTTTACATTAGAATTGCTAAGGATTATTTTTGACAGGGTTAATTTTCAACGTGCGGCTGGGATTAAGGTGAGATGATGATGAGTATCATCAAATCAGGGGTTTAAAAAATTGTCGATCAAAAATTTTCAACCCAAGAAATAAATTATAATTATAACCAAAAAAAAATATACATTATGATGTTAAAGTCCTAAACAATATATAAACTTAGATCTACAACCTATTTTTTTCACTAATGATATCCAAACAATACCTTTAACATTTAAATACCACGAACAGATTCAATTGGTCGAATTATTACACCATGACAGCCCTAGACACAACTTTGGAATACAATTGATTATAAGTTAAATTAGTATCCCCTTACAATTTATTAGTGTTGAAACCATTGCTAGTAACGACAATCGACCTAAAGGAATCATGCATATACAATATACCACGTCAACAACACACCCATCACAATCACTTTTTATCTCTACATAAGCATCTTTAATAATAAAAACCAAAATTATTTGAACCTAATATTTATTAATTCAATAACTTGATATATTTTTGTTACATCCTCCTTTAACTACACTCCAATAACACATGCATCCTATACTATGATTCTACAGAACTAATCAGCCGTGCATAGTAGAACAACAGTAATATTTTTTTTAGTGTGCCAAAAAAAAGTCCTCCTCCCAACAACCATAATTATTCCAAAAAAAAAATTAATTTTTTAACATCACAAAATTTTTTTTTTTTAAAACACACCATTTTTTAGATTTTTTTTTTTTCATCTCCATCTAATTAGTAATAACCAAAACAACTCCATAACAACCAAATAAAATGGAAGATAAAAAACGATCTATTGATGAAAATAGTTCTAATAATGAACGCGCAGCTAAACGACAAAATGTAGAAGAAGATGAAAGTCCTACAATGACTCAAGAAGATGTTTTGGATTTTCAAAAAGAAGCAATTTGGAGACAAATGCAAACATATAAACGTGAATCACAATTAATTCAATCAGAAATTAATCAAATTAAACAACAGAATCAAGCATTAATGTCAAGTTTTTCATCATTAGATACATGGTGGGATCAATTAATTGATCAATTAATTCCAAAATATAATGAATCAGGTGAAGAAGAAGTTCCACAAACATTATTATTTAATGCAATTGGAGGATCCAATTTAAGTGATGTTTTGGAGAAAAAAAATTCAATGATTAAAGAACGTTTAGGACCTATTTTTAAAAAATTATCAATTGATCCTTCAATTAAAGAATCAATAGGTAAATTAACATCAACATTAAATAATTTAAGATCAGAAAATGATAAATTAACTATAGAAAAAGATAACTTATTAAAAAGATTAGATGAAACTAATGAATTATATTTATCAACAAGTAAAAAATTAGATCGGCAAAGTTCTAGTAGTTTAAATAAAATCTTAAAAGCATCAACAATGGCTAAAGAAGATTCTAATAAAAAAAATAATAATGAAGAAAATAATAATGATCAAAAATCTGAAAATTTGGAACAATTAGAAACTTATAAAACAGGATTTGAAGAATTACAAGCAGTTAATGAAAAACAAAAACAACAATTATTACAACAAGATGAAGAAATATTACAATTGAAAAAAAAGATTCAAGATTATTCTTATAGAATTTCAAATATCCCACCAGAAGATTTAAGAAATTCAGATGAATTTCAATCATTAAGAATTAAAGAAAAGGATTTAATAAATCAAGTTTCAAGATTAAAATATAAATTAGATAAAGCAGATCAAGAAATTTTAAAATTAAAATCAACTGGTGAATTATTTAAATCAAATTTAAGAAAAGAATATGATAATGAAAAAATTATATTAGAAAAAGAAAAACAAAAATTAGAAAATGATGTTACAAGAATTCGTCAAACTAGAGATCAAATTTTGGCAGAATTAAATGAAAGAAAAGCTGCTGATAAAGAACGATATAATAGTATTGAAGAATTAAAAAAATTATTAGAAATTAGAGAAGAAAGAATTAAAGTATTAGAAATTGAAGTTGAAAGATTAAAACCGAATGAAATTGATTATTCAACTAAAATTGAAGAAACTGATATAGAAAAATTAAAGCAATTAGTTCAAGAAACTAATAATCAAAATAAAAGTTTAATGGAAGAATTAACTGGAATGGAAGAAGCTTTTACTAATGCACATAAAAAAGCAAGTTCTAAAATTTATGATGTTGTTGAAGTTGAACAAAAAATGAAAAAATTAGCTGCTGAAAAGACAAAGGCTGATGAAAAATATTTTAGTGCAATGAGATCAAAAGATCAATTAAATCATGAATATCAAAAATTAAAACAACAATTAACCAAATCAACAGAAACTTTAACATTATTAAAAGAACAAGATCGAAAAAAAGGTTCACAAATTGATGATTTACAACAAGATGTTCAAAAAGAAATTCAATCAAAAAGAAATCGAGAAGAAGAAATTCGTCAAATTAAACATCAAATGGATTTATTAAATGATGAATTAAAGGCATCAAAGAGTAGAATATCTAAATATATGAATGAATTAAATAAACGAGATGAAGAATTACAAAATAATCAAATGAAAAAACGTGATTTGGAAATTCAAATTGAAAAATTAAATAAACAAGTTGATACTAAAAAATTATTATCAGGTAATGGTAATAGTAGTGGATTAGAAGGTCAATTAGATGAATTACGAACTATGGCATTATGTTCTGTTTGTAAAAGAAATTTCAAAGATACTGCAATTAAAAATTGTGGTCATACAATGTGTAATGATTGTGCTCAAGAACGATTAAATGCTAGAATGAGAAAATGTCCAATGTGTAATAAACAATATTCTTATTCTGATTTGGTAACTATTGTTTTATAGGTTTTATTTCTTTTCTATTTATTTTTTGTATGTATTGATTTTAATGAACATGATGATTTTTTTTTTCCTAATTAATCTTAAAATATGTAGTATTGGTAGAGTGTACTATGACTTAAATCTATTTTGAAAAAAACCAAAACAAATATAAAACAACCATTTTACGCAGATACTATATTATACACTGTATAGGATATCCTTGATAAATATCATATCTGAGTTAGAAATTTGACAGCCAATAAATTAGGTTTTAATCTAGTCAATAGAGTTCTCAATACACTAGAGTTATGATATTTTTGTTAGTTACTAGTAAGCTTTTAAGCGGTATTTAATAGCACACGCGTAGAAGGTTCTATAGCCCGGCTTGGCTTGCTACGATAGTTAAACCCCACACAGTAACAAAATAACACAAACAAAAAAAAATCTCACCATCATAACATACACTTTTTTCAATTCTATAATAGACATATTATTACAAAAAATCATAGATTGATAATTTTCAAAATATAAAAAATGTTCTTTTTTTTCACAGTAGGTGCCCAAGATTATCCGGGTAAAGTTAAAGGATTTGAAAATATGAGATTTTATTGTCCACATTGGTAAGTTAAAAAAAATAATCTAGAACTTCATTTAATACTAACATCAATCATAGTCATAATACATCAGTTGAAGCTAAAAAAGAACGGAAATTCTTCACATTTTGTTTTATTCCATTAATTCCTATTTCATGGGGGAAGATTTTAAAATGTACAATTTGTAATTGGAGACAAGATACAAATGATGGTGCATTAGAGAATATGAAGCAACAACAACAATCATAGACTAAAAAAAAAAAAATTGAAACAAAAGATAATAGCCATTTGTGCTAAACCTGTTCTATTCTAATTACTATTTATTGATATTTATATACAACTATATTACTTTAATGATATAAACATTCACTCGTAATGTTTTGTTTTTACTTTAAATATATGCAAAAAATATACATTGTTCCTGCTTTTTCGTAGAGCACAGCCTTGATGAGCTCGCTGCATATAGCTATAGATTAGTACAATTTAAACTTATAAGTGCTTGAGCCACTTATGCAACAGCCGCACTGATTGACTTTTTTTATTTTGACACAGTTGAATTTAAACACCAAACTAGTGATTAAAGTATCAGTACTGATAATGCTTTAAGATGTCGGCAGCTTGTAGCTAGCTTCATATAATGTCACAGTTAAGTAGTAAACACAATCGTCCAATTTAAACTATATAGTCAATATTACATTTCATGTCTTTGATCAATTGTTATCGATCGATGACTATAGTATACATACTGGTACAAATATTGTACATATATATGAGATCTACTATGAGTATATATATATATACAGTATATTGTAGGTATATATGGACGGCTTATAGCTAGTGATATATTTGGCTTAACTACCACATATGTTTCATCCGACTGATATATAAAATACACATTGATTACCTATACCTTTTTAAAGAAGATATGATATGTTAATTACATTTATGGATTTGTTGTAATAAGTCACTACTTTCACTTCTTACAGTGTACAAGTTGTGCCACCCGCCTGTTGTACTCAAGCTCTAGAAACTTTTAAATTTCACGCTTGAAGAAAAAAAAAGTACAAACCCGCATCGTCTACAGCCGCACCTCCGACGCGATTAGCCCCGATGATAAAAAAAAAATTTTTTTTTTCTCAATGTGTGAAATTTTTTTTTTTAGAACCCATTTTTTTTTATCTATCATCACCAAAAACTACTAATAACTAAAAAATGGCTCGTAATGATGACTGGAGTGATCCAGAAGTTGATGAAATCGATGAATTTAATAAAAATCAAGATGAAATTCTATTAGAACAAGCCGGATTAAGTAGTAGGAGAAACAATAATAATAATAATGAAGATTATGAATTAAGTGATGAAGAAGTTATGGGATTATCAGATGATGAAGAAGATGAAGAAGAATTAGAATATGATGAAGTATATAATAATAAAAGAAATCAAAAAGATGTTGAATCATGGGGTAATCAACGAGCAAATTATTATGGTGCAGATGATATTGATGATGAAGAAAGTGCAAGATTAGAAGAAGAAGAAGCAAGAAGATTACAAAAAAAACATTTAGAAGAAATGCAAGAAGATGATTATTATGATGAAGATGATTTAGAAGATTGGAAAGACGATGCTGCTAATGCAATGAATGAAGCTGTTGAAGATGAATCAAGTTCATTAAATCAAGATCCTAATCAAATGGATGATAATGAAAGATTAAATTTATTAAAATTACAATATCCAGAATTTTTACCATTAGCAGAAGAATTAGTTAATTTAGATGGTAAATTAAAAGAATTATCTAAATCAAAAGATGAAAATATAATTGGTAAAGTTCAATTTACTGCATTAAGTTCTTATTTAGGTACTATTCATTCATATTTTGCATTATTTGTTAATGGAATTTCAACAAATGGGAAAGTTAATTTAAAAGATCATCCAGTTATTGAAGGTATTTTTAAAGCAAAAGAAGCATGGAGACAAGCATCAGAATTAGAAGAAGGTGATTATGAAGATTTAGAAGACGATGAAGAAGAAGAAGAAGAAGAAGAATTAGAACAAGGTGAACAACCAAGTAAAAAGAGAAAGATAGAACCCGAATCAGATTCAAGTGATGAATATGAATCAGCATCAGAAATCGTACAAGAATCAGATAGTGAAGAAGAAGATGATGAAGATAAAGAAAGTGATAGTGATGATGAATTTGCATTACCATCACTCAAAAAATCTAAAAAGAATAAAACTAATAATAAAATTAAGAAAGTCAAAAGATCTAATGATTTCACAGAAGGTGAAGCAGAAGATGTTGATCAAGAAGATAAAGAAGCTCATAAAAAGAGTATTAGATTCTATACCTCTAAAATTGATCAACAATCTAAAAAACAAGATTATTATAATGGTGGTGATGATGATTTACCATATCAAGAACGACATTTCGAAAGACAAAAACGATTAATGGAAGAAGCTAGAAAACGAGGTGAAAAAACTGGTAATGATTTGGCAGAAAATTTCGATTCTGATGTAGAAGATGATAATGATAATAAAGGTGGTGCTTATGATGATGATAATGATTATTATAATCAAATTGTTTCAAAATCAAAACAAAAGAAACAAGATAAAAAATTAGGTCATGAAAAAGCTATTAAAGCAGCTAAAGAAGGTAAATTACAAGAATTACAAGAATCAGAACAATTAGATGATTCAGGTAAACGAGCATTAAATTATCAAATCTTGAAAAATAAAGGTTTGACACCTAAAAGAAATAAAGATAATAGAAATGGTAGAGTTAAAAAGAGAAAAAGATATGAAACTGCCAAGAAGAAATTATCAAGTACTAGAAGTGTTTATAAACAACCAACTAGTTCATATGGTGGTGAAACTACTGGTATTAAGAAAAATATTACTAGATCTGTTAGATTTTCAAATTAATATTTTATTTTAATTTATTATATATTATCTTTAATTAATTCAATAAATTTTTCAACATTTTGTAAATTATTTGTATCCAAAGCTAAAAATTCTTTTGCTAAAAAACTTGATTGTTCAATTAATTTTTTTTCTTCATTTGATGGTTCAATTAATGAATTAATATCTCCATTTTGTTTAATTTTGTTTATAATATATTCTGCTCTTTTTATAATTTTTTCTGGAATGCCACACATTGATGCACAACATATTCCAAAACTTGAATTTGCAGGACCTGGTTTTTTACGATATAAAAATGTTAATTCTTTTGAACTATTTAAAAATTCAACTTCCATATGATTAATTGATATTCTAGATTCATCATTTATAATATTATATTCAAATAATTCATGAAAATGTGTTGATGCAAAAATTATTGGACAATTATCTAATTTATTCATATAATTAATTGAAGCAGCAAATAATGCAGCACCATCAACACCATTTGTACCTTTACCAAATTCATCAATAATAATTAAACTTTTATTTGTCATTGTTTTGAATATAGTTGACATTTGTTGTAATTCTATCATAAATGCTGATTGATATTTTGATAATGATTCACCAATCATAATTCTTGTTTGAATTTTATCAAAACATCCAATTTTTGCTGAATCTGCTGGTATAAAACTACCAGCTTGTGCCATTAAAACAATTAACGCTACTTGAGTTAAATAAACTGATTTACCAGAAAAATTAGCTCCAGTCATTATAGTAATTGGTTTATTTCCATCAACTATAATATCATTTGGCATAAAAGTTGTACCAATTTCATTTAAAGGATGTCTACCATTTTTAATTTCCAAAAAACTTTTATCAGTATCAATAAATTCAGGTTTAATATAATTATATGCAATTGCAGCATGAGCTAATGAACAACAACAATCTAATTCACTAATTTTTTTACCAATATCTTGTAATAATTTTGTTGTTTGTAATACCTGTTGTTGAACTAATTGTGCAATTTCAATTTCTCTATCAACAATCATACCAAATAAATCACCCAATTCTTCATCCATTTGAAACATTTCTTGACTTTTATAATAATAGGAATCTTCAGTTGAAAATGATAATGTCCAACCATCATCACATTGCCATGGTGAACTAATTAAATACCCCATTTGCGGAAAATAAATAATATTAGTTGTTTTTCTAACTTCATCAGGAATATTTAATTCATTAACTTTTGAATCTAAAATCTCTTCAATATTATCATATTTTGATCTTAATTCATCTAAATCTGGATCAGCTAATAGTTTAATTTGAATTCTTTTATCAGAATCTGATAATGTAAAATCAATAACTTGATTTATCAAATCATTTAAACCCATTATAATATCTCTTGATTCTTCATCTAAATCAATTGAATCAATTAATCTTAATTCATTAACAGCAGTTAAAAATGATGTTAGATTTTTCCAATCATTTAATGAAGCTCTACCACTTGTCATATTACCCAAAATAATAAAAATATCTTTAACTTTTTTTAAACTTTTTGATATTTTTTTCAAATCTTTTGTCATTAATTTTTCAATTAATTTATGTCGATTTTTTATTATATTTATATCAATTGATGGCCTCATTAACCAATTTTCTAATAATTTAGCTCCTAAAGTTGTTTGAGTAAAATTTAAAATACCATAAACACTTAATCCTTCTTTATCAGATGCTTGAAAACTTGGATGATTTTCATTATCAAATACATGTAATGCTTTTAAAGTTTCAGATGATATTAACATTCCATCAATACTTTTATATTCAATTGAATTAATTGTAATATTATCACGTTGTAAATATAACAACAATGCCCCCATTGAACCAAGTGATGCTGATGATTGTGTATCACTACCATTTCCAACTAAAGTATCAACAAACAATGGGATATCACCATCATCAACCATTTGATTGCTAACTTTAACTTCAAAATTAGATTTTGATATATTTAAAATTTCATTATTATTAATTAAATCATTTAAAATTTTTTTGGCAATTTCTGGTTTAAATTCATTACTTGCTCTTGATGTTATTTGATAAATCAAATTTTCAGCATCTTTCTCTAATTCAGTCATAATATCAACATCTAATCTTGTTGGTACAATAATTTTATTAATTCTTTTTTCATTACATATGGTTTTAATTATTTCAATAGCATCATTATTTAATCCAGCGTTTATCATTAATTTAATATCTTCATAAGTTATTAACCTTCTTTCAACTAAATTAACAAAACTAATTCCTAAATATTTACCTATTATGTTTATTGATAATATGTTATTTTCATTAGTATCTTGATCTTGTTCTTGTTCCTGAACATCGTCACTTTCTTGTGTTTGAAACATTTTTTGTCTAATATATTTTTTTATAATTGTTTGATTTAATGTGTTAAATATTATGACAGAATGATTTAGACTATAAATATGATACGAATGTGGCATGAAAATATATATTGGGAGTGAAGGGTCCAATTGATCTAACATCCCAATTAGTCAATATTATATATACAGGATATATTTATTACTATTTTAGTTAACATTCTAGAAAACTAGTTCATAGTGAATGCGGCTCACACTATAATATCATATTTCATCATTCATATGCATTTTATCATACTCCCAATCGAAAAATCTCATGTTGACGTGAAATATTTCAAAAAAAAAATACCAGGTAATAAACGCTGGTGATGTAATATTAAGTTCAAGCGCTGCGCCATCAGATAAAAAGCTCTAGAAAAAAAATTATGCGCTGATCGATAAAAAAATTGCTGTGTTGCGATACAGTACATGCTGCTGTTCGAATTCAATTCACGGCTTGAACTGTAAAAAAGCCACGGAGAAGAACAATAACAAAGCCATTTTTTTTTTTTTTTTCAGTGTTTATTTATTTATATAAAAACACCCAAATAACACCACAATTTTTTTTGAACTTTTTTTCCCTCACCACAAGAAATAAAAAAAAACATTGAAAAAATGTCTGAACCAGCAGAACCAGAAGCAAGACCTTCTTTACCAGAACAAACAGGTAAAGAAGCAGACCCATATTACGATCAAGCAGAAAAAGAAGAATCAAAAAATATCAAAAATGGTATTAAAAAAACTTATCAAGGTGATGAAACTGCTAAAGTAAGTGGGAAAGATTTCCATGAATTACATCCAGATTATGCATTAGTTGTTAAATTAGGATCAGAAAAAGATAAATCAAATGTTGAAAAATTATCAATTCAATTGATTCAAAATGGAATTTATGTTCAAGTTAGACAAGGTAATCCAGGATCATTATTAGTTTTAGCTAAATGTAGTAGTGAAAGATTAAGAAAAGAAATTGAAAAATCAAGATCAAAAGATTGGTTATATTCAGTTAGAAATACTAATCCTTCAGATGAACCTTTTAATCATAATAATGAAGATTTATCACCAGCTGAAAGATTAAGATTAGTTTATGATATTATTACAAGTATTGATAATGCTAAAATTACACCTGGTAAAAATGAGTGGGAATTTGTTGAATCAATTTTCCCAGTTCATGATCCAAGAGTTAATAAATCATTATTTACTAAATGGTCATCAAAATGGTTAATTAGTGAACAAGATATTGATTCTTTAAGACAACAATTTGGTGATCGAGTTGGAATGTATTTTGCATTTTTAAGATTTTATTTTTTTGGATCAATTATTCCTGCAATTGCTGGTATTTTTACTCATTTTTTTTTAGGTGAATATTCAATTTTATTTGCAATTGTTAATTGTTTATGGGGAATTACATTTATTGAATTATGGAAAAGAAAACAACAACAATTAGCAATTAAATGGAATGTTAAAAATAGTAGTTTAGTTGCTTCAAGAAGAATTGAATTTGAAGGTGAAAAAAATATTATTGATCCAATTACTGGTGAAAATCGACCTTATTATTCAAATAAAAAACGATCAACAACAAAATTATTATTTTTCCCAGTTGCAATTTTTGGTGGATTATGTTTAATTTTATTTCAAATGAGTGTTTTTAATTTGGAAATTTTCTTAACTCAATTATATGATGGTCCTTTAAAACAGTTTGGTGGTTTAGTACCAACTGGCTTATTAGTTGTTTGTGTACCAATTATTAGTATGATTTATGGTAAAATTGCAACTAAATTTAATCAACAAGAAAATCATGAAACTCATGAATCTTATGAATTTAGTTTTACAATTAAACAATTTGTTTTTACATTTTTAACATCTTTTATGCCATTATTATGGACTGCTTATATTTATTTACCATTTGGACACTTAATTGCAAGACATTTAGAATTAATTAAAGGTCATGTTGATTATTATAGTGCATCTAAAATTGCCACTACCAGTTCATTTATTCTAAATGGTCAAAGATTAAAATCTCAAGTTATTTATTTTGTTGGTACTAATCAAGTTATAGCATTTGCATTAGAAACAATTGTACCATATATTACACAAAAAATTTCTCAACGAGCTAAAAAAATGAAATATGGTGAAATTCAATATTCTGATCATCCAGATGAAAGTGAATTTTTAACTAGTGTTAGAGAACAAGCAGAAAAACCAGATTATGATGTTCATGAAGATTATAGACAAATGATTGTTCAATTTGGTTATACCATTTTATTTGGACCTGTTTGGGCATTATCACCAGTACCATCAGTTATTAATAACTTTGTTCAATTAAGAGGTGATGTTGCAAAAATTTGTTTAGATACTAGAAGACCAATTCCAAGAAGAGCAGAAAGTATTGGACCATGGATTCATTTCTTACGATTTTTATCATGGTTTGGTAGTTTAACTTGTTCAAGTATTATTGCAATGTTTGGTTATCAACCAATTGATAATTTACAAAATGAAAAACCTTTTGCAACTACAATTGTTTCAACAAGTTTATGGGGATTATTATTAATTGTTTTGGTTTCAGAAAATTTATATTTAATGGTTTCAAAGGCTATTAATATGTTATCTAATAGTGTTGAATCAACAGAATCTTTACAAGATAGAAAACATGTATATCAAGTTCGAAAAAGTTATTTAGCTTATAATAAACAAGCTGAAACAAATGATCATTTACAAAATCCTGCAGAAAATGAATGGGCATCTGTAACTCAATCTCAATTAGAAGAACAAATTGAAGATGGTTTAAAAGGTCCATTAACTTCTTTAGATAAGAAAAATCAATAATAATCTTAGTTTTATTTATAGCTTTTTAATATCTACTCTAGCTCTATTCCAAATTTCATGATTAACATTCTCTTCACTATTATCATCATCATCATCTTCTGATTGTATAGGAGGTTTAATACTCATTGTAGCAAAAGTCCCACCACCAGTTTTTTTACTTAATAATCCTGGATTTATAACAACCACATTTGATGTAATTTCTGCTAATGGTTTCATTAAAGAAGGTGTAATCAAAACATCTGGCATTGTATTTGTTAAATCTGCTAATCCCATAAATGGAATATCTAAAGAATTACCATTTAATTCAATATTATTTTCATCAAATTTTTGTGGTGAAGGAAAAATTGGATATAAAGATCTTGAATTAATTATATGATTAATTGTACCATATAATCCACGATGTTTTGGATTTTTTTGTAACATTGTTGATGCCAAATCTCTAATAGTATCCATTGAACTTACTGCAAATACAACTTCATTTAATGAAAATGTTGAAGGATTTGATAAACATTTGAAATTTTTATTTAATTGTAAAGATTTTCGATCTAATTGTGGTTGTGGGAATGCAGAATGATTTGATATTGAATCTTTAACATTTGGAATTATAATAACTGTTGTTTCTAATGAAATTTGATTTAATTTTGGTGAAATGAAATTTTTAAAAAAATCATCTAATGTACCATTTGATGTATTGGGTAATTCAACCTCACCTTTTTGAACTAATGGATGTGTTATATCTAATAAAGGACCAATTAAAATAACAACATCTGGTTTGTTAGTATTAATTTCTTCAATTAATGTATCTAATGGTTCATATAATAAATTATCTGTTGTTGTATAAGGACCTGATGTAATATAAATATTTGCTGATTCTGTTTGTCTATTTAAAATTTCTGAAATTTCATTTTTATTTGTTGTTGCTGATATCATTGGTATTGGAACATCTAAAATTTCATTAACAACAAATGAATTTCCATCACTATTTTGACCTTTTAATGCAATAATTTGTCCAGGGAAAAAAGAATATGATTCTAATTTTGAAATATCTAATCTAATTTGCATTCCTGCACCAATTCTTCTACAAGTTTCAAATAATATTGAACTCGAATTTAATTTATCAACTGAATCGGCAATAATTCTACCAACCGATACAATTTCTGATTGTGACATTATAGCTGGATTACCAATATTATCTTCTAAAATTTCTGTATAATCCAAAACTTTTTCAATCATTGCTTCAATTTTATCATCAAAATATTCTGCAACTTCAGTTAATTTCATTCTCATTGTTCTATAATTAAATTTTTTTAAATCAACATTTAATTGTAATTGAACATTATCTTTTGGTACTGATTCTCTAATTGAAACTGGTTGTAAATCTTCATTTAAAGTTTCTATAATTTTACCTGAATCTTTTCTTAATTTAAATGGTGTTTCTTTTGTTGGTGATGTATTATTATTATTATTAGTATTTAAATGATTTTCATTTGATAATCGTAATGGGATAGGTGTTTTATTTGGACTTGAATCTGGATCATTTCTTAATTCTTTAACTCTTGAAGGTGTTTGATTAATTTTTCTTTTTAATGAACCTGGAGTTGTTGATAACATGCCATCTAAAAATGCATCTGGACTATTAACAACCATATTTTTTCTTGCTGAATTTGGACCCATTGATAATCTTGGTTTTTTAACTTGTCTTTGATTTTCTTTTTCTAAATTATTCATAATAAATTCTTGTAAATTTTTTAATTCTTTTATTGATGGTTTTAATGTATTATCACCAGTTTTTATAACATATGATTCCCATTTCCAAAACAACTCTTCTGCTGTTAATGAAAACTGTTTCATTAAAATTTGACATTCTTTTTGAAAATCCTCATCATCTGCTATATTGCCAAATTTTAATGTCAGTTCGTGTGTAGTCATTTTTTGTTGTGATGGTTGATACTACTAGACGCGTTGTGAAGAAAAAAAAAAGATCAAAAAAAAAAAAAAAATTGTTGTGAACAAAAATTTATTGAAAAAAGTTAAATAGCGCGGTACCAAACGCGAAAAATGTTTACATACGCTTGAGTTGAAAGTGTCTAGTGCATTCAAGCCTTGGTAAACAAAATTACGCGTGGATAACAAAAAAAATGCCAAAATAGTCTATAGTTAGGAATTAAATAAATTATTTTATATTAAAAAGCTCATTATATATATATAAATTTTTTGGTTAAATACTCATTAATCAAGTTATTCTTTAGCTTCTTCAGCTGGTTTAGATTCTTCTTTTTTTTCTTCAACTGGCTTGGATTCTTCTTTTGATTCTGGTTTAGCTTCTTCAGTTGGCTTAGATTCTTCAGTTGATTTAGATTCTTCTTTTTTATCTTCAGTTGGTTTAGATTCTTCTTTTGATTCTGATTTAGCTTCTTCAGTTGATTTAGATTCTTCTTTATTATCTTCTTTCTTTTCACCATCTTCTTTCTTATTATTATAGTTATTTCGCCGATTATTATTATTTCTATTATTTCTATCAAATTTACCTCGTTTTTTATCATGATGACTATTTTTACCATCTCTGAAAGCATTAAATCGTTTTCTTTTACCATTAGCATTTTGAGTGAAACCATGTTCTGCTGCTTTCATATCAACATAAGCTTTTTTGGACATTGTTAATAATTCAGTTTCACCATATTTTGGTTTTGGATCAGCTTGTAAAAATTTTTCAGCATCTTCTAATTTAGCAAATTCAACAAATACAGAATTTTTGAATTTTTTATCTTCAGTTCTTCTCATTCGAACTTCTTTAGTTTCACCATATTGTGAAAAGAATTTTTCTAATTCAACTTGTAAAGTATCAGTTTCATCTGGGAAACCTTTTGCATAAATAGATCGTTGGAAAGCATTTTGTTTATCTTCTTTTTTTGGTTCAACTAATGGGACTTTTCTTCTAACATTTTCACCATCTTCTGAAACTTCTAATAATTCTGGACTTTTTCTTAAAGCTTCAACAACTTGTTCTAATGGTCTGAAATTTCTCATTCTTTTGAATTGAGCAATGGTAGCAATTGGAACCCATCCTTCATTTTGTAAAGTTGCAGTATATAAAAATTTATCTTTTGGTAAGTTTTGATCTGAAAAATAGAATTCAACTTGTTTTAAAATATCTGGGTGACTTTCTTCACCGACAACTGGTTGTTTATTTTCTTCACTCATTTTATTTTTTTTTTGTATATATACTGTTTATGATGATGGTTGGTTAGAAAAAAAAAAAAAAAAATTGGTTGGAAAAAATTTTTTTTCAGTTTTGATTTAATGTACAACAAAGTTGATCATTAATACTGCTTGAAGATCATTGAAACCCGCGCTAGCTTTTTTTTTTATCTAATTATTTAAGGTGTACTAAAATTTTTCTTTCACTATAGTGCGGCTCAGGGCTAGAAAAAAAAATTCACTTTTTTTCAACGGATAAGCTAAAGCTCTATAGTACTTATCTATTCTTAAGCTGTTAAAAACTACAAATTACTAGATCTAGTATCAAATGCAAAATATCTATATTAATGTTCTATAACTACATCTTACTTCTAGGTTTCCAGCTAGCATTTTCAGGTACTTCATCTTCAGGAAACATTCTAACCAACCCATCTTGCATAAAAGAACATACCAGTTTATGATTAGAATCATAAATTCTACCATTATATAACCCTCTACCATCAACAGAACGATCTGAATAAGTTTCCATTGTCATCCAACCTTCATCAATTCTTGTATCTAAATCATGCATAATAAAAGTATGATCAATTGATGCAATTCTATTAATAACTTGACCACTTTTATCTTGTAAATTAACAACTGTAAATAATGAATTTCTATCTGATGCATATAATAATCCTGCAATATGAATATTATAATCATCTGGTAATCTATCATGTGATTTGAAATAATGAATTTGTCTTCTATCACTAACTTCTTTAATATCTTTATTATAATCATCCATCTTTCTTTTTCTAACTTCAATTGGATGAACTTCTTGTAAATATGAATTTTCTGGATCTGATGCCCAATTTTCCCATGTTGGAATATCAACATCTGGAGCTAATTGTAATCTATAAATACTATCTTCTAAACTTTCTAATTTTAATTTTGGATCTAAATTCTTTTGATGATTTAATGTTCCAATTTCTGGTTCTTTATATGAACAAATACATAAAAAGCACATTTTTTTACTATCAAAATCAAATTCATCAACTGAAACTTCTTCTGGATCTGGTTGATAAACTCGAATTTGTCTAACAGAAAATGATCTTCCTGTTCTAATTGTTTCAACTTTATAAATAAATGGGAAATCTTGTATACCAGGTAATAAAAAATAACCATGAATATTATGAATAATATATTTTGATCCAACTGTTTGACTTCCTGCAACAACACTTTGTGCAATTACATGACCTCCAAAAACCCCTGGTGCTACAATAGGTTTAAATGGTCTTGTTGTTGATTGAAAATATTGACATGTTGATTCAAATTGTTTTTGTGATTTTGGTGTTGGTAATTTTTTTAATGCCATTAAATCTGCAAAAGTTTTATTAGGTGAATCATCTAATAAATCTGTCATCTTTTTTTTTTTACTTCTCTATCTATATATGCTTTGTGAATTTATTTCGTTAGTTTTAATATCGTTAGTTTAATGGGTAAAGAATAGATAACTGGTATTTATAATTAATAGTTGAAAAACTTGAAGAATGGATATTTGTTAAAAAAAAAAAGAAATCCAATAGTATTTAAGATATCAATGAAAAAAAAAAAAAAAAAAAAAAAAGTGGGGTTTTCTAAAGCTTTCGAATTCGCTTAATAACCTGTGCACGAGCTCCAGCTATATATTACTAAATAGCAATTGAGGGCCTGATCTCGGGGGTGAGGCTCAAAATAAAAACCGTTTTTATTGTGATCGGAGATTCAAGCAGTAATAAGGATAGAGTTTAACCCCGATCATTTTATATCAGATATAGCCTTGTGAAAACTTTCAATAGCTTGAAAAACTATTGTATGTGATTTTTAAGTATGCATTAGGCTACCGAGGCCAACTATTTCTAAACCATCTACAAGTATACCTGGTACCTGTGGTACTAAAATGGCATTTACACCTAGAAATGTTTGGGGCTGCAGAATTTTCAGCTTAATTTACCCCACCAAGTATGCTTTCAATTGACTATATAGTGATCATGACTGTCATTAATTATCTATAAGCTATAATCTGTATACCAGTGATACTGTACAAAGTACTGTTTGAACGCTTTTCATTCTAGAGCAAGATTATTTACCCCAACAATATATTTTTTGTACTAGTAGCTTTTCAGGGGTATAATACCGGTATTTCACCACAAATATTCAATCATGTACAGTGATAGCATATGAATTAAAACTGTCAACATGTTGTATTTGACATTTTTTATCAAAATTTCAATTAATTAAATGTTTATGTTATTGTTAATGGCTTTACCAGCTACTAGATCTATATGTATTTTTTGTATCTCTACTGTATATACTGTATCTACATACATAGATCGAATAAACTATAGTTATATATACATGTATATGTATATACTGGTACTGTTGTATATATACAATGCATGCACTCATGATCGATCTCGAGATAACTAGAATCGATTAATTATTATATATCTATATATATATACAGTATATACATATATTGCAAAAAGACATACATGTCTATCCACATTACATTCATTAGTATATACTGTATGTTTATATACGCACAGAATGTTCATCTACTACAGTATATACATAGCTATTGATCATATCTGATATACAGTGAATTATATATATATATATAGAAGTAGCTGATTCTAGCTCAAAGATTTATATCACTGTTCATGCATGAATTAAACTTGAACCAGCTGCAGCTGTCACGGGCATGATGTAAATTTAAGCTTCAATTGTCACCAAAACTACCTTCGCTGTATATACCTTATATATATAAAATACTTGAGAATTGTAATTAGCTCCTGCTACCTGGTATATACTCATGTTGCAATTAATAGTCTCCAGGTCTTCAAATTACTAATCTATTAATTAATTAAGATTATTTTAAACCAATATTATAATAGAATGCACTTAAGTATTTTATTTCTAGCTAGTGTAAGCATATATTAGCCATAACTGCAAGCATGGCCACATCCATTCCTATATAGATATGGTATCATGATTGCAATTAATCAATTAATTGTAATGTCAACTCGGATCAATTTTAGGTATGCGTACTTGTACGTAAAACACGTATGTATACATTGTATGCATAAATCCTAATCAGTTAAATCGTTGAATTCGTTTTCATATTTGTCCCTGAAGAGATATGGTGGAGTACTTGTACATATATATGTACAAGTACAACGTACATTGTACGAATGCTCATATGTATACCTTGTTGAGTTATAATCAAGTAGTCTAGATATTGATTATAGCTAATCGAATTTAATTTGATGGTATATAAATTAACACTGACCTCTAAGACCAAAAAATGTAGTTATGATTATACTTTTTTTATTTATAAAGATCAATTTAGATTCACATGCAGCTCTTGGAGTTTTGACAGGTTTCGCACCATAGTATTACAATCAACGAGCATCAGATAGAGTCTAGGCATATCTCTCAAAAGTCCTTCATTTAAACAATTAAGGGCTTGAGATAGTTAAGTTGCTGTTTGAACACAAGCGAAATTATCGTTAACAAAGAAATTGCTGAAGTGTTGATTAAAATTAGGCAAGGTGCGGCTCAAACATTAATTTATGCGCGGCTAACTAACTAGCGCTAGCTATAGCACTATCTAGCCAGCTGGAGCTAACTGCAATCATATGAGTCGTCGACAACCTATAGCCAGTTCAGGTTACAATAATCAGTTAGGGGGAAAAGGTGGTCTAGAATGATTACAGTCACCTTGCACAAAACATATATGAGAACCTTTCAAATCAGATATATGAGAGATTTAAAACCTATACTAATGGTCGCTATAAATTCATTATAAGCAGTTTATAGGGGTATAAACTTCTTAGTACAGCAGGAATTTGGGTATTACTTCAAACTCCTTTGTAAGTTTTTTCAAGCTGTGACGGGGTTTGGATAGCAAAGTCCTACAGTGAAAATTTTTCACGCTATCCAAAGCCCGCTCAGTTATTAAGCTGTTTTTATAAAGTAAGCAAAGTCCGATTACAAATCCAAAGCCCATTCTAGGCTTTTGAAATTTAATTTAATATAAATAAACAAGAAATCTTAAAAATATATCAGATTATTATTTTTTTTTTTATTTATTTATTTACACAATAATTTAAAAATAAACAACTAATTAAATTATATATATTTATAAAAAAATGGTTACATATACTTGGTCAGATATATCACTAAGTGTTAACGACCGTGCAAACAAAGGATCAACTAAAAAATTATTAAATAATGTCAATGGACATGGATCATCAGGTGAATTAATTGCATTAATGGGACCATCAGGATGTGGTAAAACAACATTATTGAATATTTTAGCTCAAAGAACTTTTAAAAATTATGAAGGTTCTATTAATATCAATTCTACTGAAATGAGTCCATCATTAGCAAGACATTTAACATCATATGTTGAACAAGAAGATTCATTAATTGGTAGTTTAACTGTTAAAGAAACTATTGATTATGCAGCTCAATTACATGGAATTTCAAAAACTTTAAGAACAGAAAGAGTTAATGAATTAATTGATTGGTTTGGTTTAAGAGATCAAAGTGAAACCATTGTTGGTACAGTAATGAAAAAAGGTATATCTGGTGGTCAAAAAAGAAGAGTTAGTGTTGCAAGTCAATTAATTACACAACCAAAAGTTTTATTTTTAGATGAACCAACTAGTGGGTTAGATTCAACTGCTTCATATATGGTTATTTCACAATTGAAAAAAGTTGCTAAAGAACAAGGAATGATTGTTATTGCATCAATTCATCAACCATCAACAAGTACATTAAATTTATTTGATAAAACATTATTTTTATCAAAAGGTGAAACTATTTATTTTGGTAATACAGCAGATTTAATTTCTTATTTTAATAAATCAACTAATTATCCAATTCCATCAAATTATAATCCGGCTGAACATATTTTAGAATTAATTAATGTTGATTTTAATAATGAACAAACAGCAAGGGATGAATTAATTGAAAATTGGAATTCATTACCACAAGAAGAATTTAAAAAAGAAACTTTAGAAATCCATGATTCAATTACAAAAAAACCAAATGAATTATCACAATCATTAATTTTATTAAAAAGATTATTTATTAAAAGTAGAAGAGACTTATTATCATATGGGGTTAGATTAGCAATGTATACAGGATTAGCAATTATGATGGGAACAGTCTGGTTAAGATTAGGTAATGGACAAGAAAATATTCAACCATTTATTAATGCAATTTTTTTCTCTGGAGCATTCATGTCTTTTATGGCAGTTGCATATATTCCATCATATTTAGAAGATTTTAATTCATTTAAAAAAGAACGACAAAATGGTTTATATGGACCATTAGCATTTATATTATCAAATTTTATTATTGGTATACCATTTTTATTTTTAATTACAATTATTTTTTCAGTTATTACATATTTTATGGTTCATTTTAGATCAAGTGCTATTGGATTTTGGAGATATGTTTTGTGGTTATTTTTAGATTTAATTGCAGCTGAATCTTTAGTTGTATTAATTTCATCTTTAATACCAATTTTTGTTGTTGCATTGGCATTAGTTGCATTTGCAAATGGATTATTTATGTCAGTTGGTGGATTTTTAGTACCAGAAAGAATTTTAAATGTGTTTTGGTATTATACATTTTATTGGATTGATTATCAAAGATATGTTTTTCAAGGTATGATGTTTAATGAATTTAAAGATAGAATTTATGATTGTGGGGTTGGATGTCATTGTATGTATGATTCTCCATTAGCTTCACAATGTAAAATTCAAGGTCAAGCTGTTTTAGAAAGTATAGGTTATAAAAACAATCATACAGGTGAATGGATTGGTTTAATGATTGTTTTAATTACAGTTTACAGATTAATTGCATTAGGATGGTTATATTGTAAAAAATAAAATTTATTTAGTTAAATAGTATATAAAATAATTTACAAAGCTTCAATATCTTTTGGATATTCAAAGTCATTATCTTTTCTAACTTGATCCATAGTAGCCATAATAACTCTTGATTCTTCTAAAGTTAAAACATCAGATTCCAATTTACCAGCTTGAATTTGTCTAGCACAATGATCTGCTTCATAAAACATACCATGACCTGGTAATTCAGAATCATATTTAGTTGATTCATATTCAACATTACCAGCAACAAAATCTTCAAAAGTTGGATTACCTTTTGGTTTATGAACAGTAAAAGATTGTGGTCTAAATGGTGACCATGCAACAGTAATATGACCTTCAGTACCTCTAATAACACAATGATCTTGACCTGCTTTAATTCTCATTGAAGTAGTAGCAGTTGCAGTAACTTGAGATTCTGGGAAAAAGATTGCCATAGTTGCTGCTTCATCAACTTTAGTATTTTTATTTTTTGACATAAATGATCGAATTTGTGGAGCAGTGAATTTATTATTTGGATCATGATAACCAATTAAAAAGATCCAAGTTAATGAATAAATACCTAAATCTAATAATGCACCACCACCTAATTCTGGATTTAACATTCTATGAGATTCTGATAAATCTTTAGCAAATGGTAATGAATTTGATGCATCAATATGTTGAATTTCACCAATAACTTTATCTTCAAATAACATTTTTTGTAATTTTAAAGTATTTGGGAAAAATCGAGTCCAAACTGCTTCCATTAAAAATAAATTCTTAGATTTGGCTAATTTAATCAATTCAGCTAATTGTGGTTCATTAATTGTAAAAGCTTTTTCACATAAAACATGTTTACCAGCATTTAAAGCTAATTTAACATCTTTATAATGTCTACCATGTGGAGTACCAACATAAATAATATCAACATTTTTATCATTAACTAAATCATCATAATTACCATATGCTGCAGTTGAATCTTTACAACCTAAATCTTTAATAAATTGTGATGCTCGTTCTGCTGATGATGATGATGCAACAGCAACAACTTCATGTTGAACATCACTAACATTTCGTTTAGATGGATCTTCTAATAAATCTTTGGTCATACTGGTTGAAATACCACCAGTTGCCATAATACCCCATTTTAAAGTGAAAGCCATTTTTATATGTTTTGTTGTCTTGTTGTTGTTGTTGTTTTGTTAGTAAATAAAAATAAAAAAAAAAAGAATATATATATGATATAAAATATTTTTGGAGCGAATTGTAGTCTATTTATATAATGTTTTGATAAGAATTTTTTTTTTTTCCAAAATTTTCACCCCGCTATTCTTCTTTTCATTATTGCGTAACCAAGTGGAAACTTCCTTTTGGAGAATAAAGAAATTAATGGAATAACTGAAACAATTTAGTTCTGTTTTTAGAGGTACATTATTTATTGTAATAATAAATTAAGCCGTGAATATCCAAATTAGCTATGTCTTACATTGGTAAGCTTTAAAGCCCGGGTTCTTTAAACTAAGATTCCGTGCGTTTCTTGCTGTGACGTTCAAGCTGGAGTAATTTTGTTACCATGGTGATGTTCAATGAAATTTTTTTTTACCCCTCCTTACCAGTCATCACCTTTTTTTTTTTTTTTGAAATTTTTTGATCATAAAGGGTAAGAATAGCCTAGTATCTGAGATTATCCGATATTATATTTTACATTTAGATAATCAGTATCATGTTATGACTTTTGATTACTAGTATATGGAGAAAATTGTCAAGCAGGCTTATAATTAAATCAGATATCAATGCATTTTATGGTGGAACTATTATAAATAAATCAATTGATCAGTGGCAATTTAAATGGCCTGACAGTATACTTCATTGACGAACTCCATTGACTAATTCAATAAATTAATTAATTAATCAAATATTTTTTAAATATCAATTTCGGTTTCTGTATGAACGAAGAGCCCGGCTGAAAGATGACCGATAGATCAGATCTCAATCGATTCTTGAGTGTTTTATAACTGGATAACTCTCGGAGATAAACGTTGAATATTTTTGGTACCTTGAATCATGGATATTGTTTTTTCTGTTTGAGAAATTATGTATTAATTAAACCATAATTTATCCGTGAATTGGCCAGCTTGAAATATTACCTGGTAATATTATACTGGTACAATACATTTAAATTGATTTATCAGTTAACAATTGACATACTTAATATTCAAGAATTGATATCTTATTACTATAGGCAACTAGAGTAGTACATCTTTAAAAAACCATAAAATCTTCTCTTATATATATGAAATTCTCCTTAGTTAAATCTCCATCAAATCTCTGCTAACTTTTGGACCACTTGATCTAGCTAGAAAATAGGATTGCTTTAAATCAATTGTGGTTATTATTATATATAATAATAGAGTCATATTCTCATAAATTATAAAAAGAAAAGATTAAAAATCTACAAGCTTGCCTAAGTTTAGTAGTTTAAGCCTCAAAAGTTAGACAATTTTGTAGAAAAAAAAAATTTCAGAAGTGTTTTTGAATCAAGTATATACATGACCTGCAGTATAACGTTAACCACCTAGTTTAAAATTTAACCTTACAGCTAAATATAGCTTAGCCAGGTAATTAGTTAAAGGAGCTAGACCGATTCAATCATTAAATTATATACTGTAGGTTTATATATTAGAGATTAGATATCACTAATTTAGACTCATGAAATATACAGTACATACTGTATTATTATTATAGTAATATATATTACTTCATATTATCGGGCATATATATGAGCTATATGAATTATATATATATACAATACATGTATACATATATCGTACAATTGCTTCAATATATCTTAGATTAATGCCTAGCATCAGTTCTCTTAATGCTATTCAATTGTACGAACTTATAATAGCGATCAGTATAATTATAAAATATATCTGGTAGACTAACAGGTATCGGATGTAGTGCACCATATATAGTATATGATAGTTAATGTTATCATTTATAAGCTTTCTGGTGATCAGTTGGAAGCCGTTGTTATCACGATTTAAATCTGAGACATTATTTTACAGGCTCTCGGTCGAGAAAAATACATACATCAGATATGTATGTAACTTTTTTTGATGGAAAATTTTATTCATAAAAAGAGCCCAATTGCTAACCTATAGGGTTAGCTGTTCAACGGCTCAATATTAATATTGTCCATTGGTTAAGGGTTGAGTACGCTGAGCACTATGGTATATAAAATTTCACTATATAATGTATATACAACAGTAGATATATGGATTTATAGCACTAGAGAAGGAGATTGTTTTGGTAATCCATCGTTACCCAATTAATCGAGCCATGACACGCCATACTAGTACTTGTACAAATAGATACTTGTTTGCTTGTATTAATTCCAGTACAAATAGAACTATATATATGACAGTTTCAAATTAATACTATAATATCTTTTATCAATTAATTGATTCTTGTAAAATTTAGATTGATCAGTTCTAATCGATATACAATTCAGGAAAGTCTAGGCTCTTTTTTGTATTAGTAAACAATAACAATTAACATTAATTGATTATGTTATATATAGCTAATATAAACTTATAAACTGTTATAACTCAATTGTAAACAGCTGCATGTACATGACGGTTGGCCAACGCTCTACTGGTATAATATACTTATAGTATACGTTGGACATACAAACAACTGGATGTATACTTTATAATTAATCTAACTATATATAGAAGTAGGTAATCAGTAATTTACATACAGTATATTATAGATCCTATTATATATGATTTATACTGGTAGTCCTTCGATTAATCAAGCCGAACAATTAAATAAGTAATTAATCTATCTATTAACAATTGCAACTATAGTATTCAGGATCGATTCGAATTCATTAATTTTGATCATTTGGACGTGGATTTATATATATACAGTATAGCCTAGGCTTGTGACATGTGTACATAATTTTTATACGCGTGCGGTTGTACATGTTGCACCGTTACTTAAGTAGAACTGCAGGTGTATACGCCATAGCCATCATGACCATGATAATTTAAATTGAATCGATCATATGTTCTAAGTAATAAAAACGATTTATATACATATATAATATTACATGTTAAATTTGGTATGTATACAAGAAGCTTAACTTAGTAATTAATTAGCTAGTCAGAATGTCATGAATCAGTTAGTTACAACATAATATATACAATCGACATCGATATCAATATATATCAATATTGATCATGAATTAATGTACAATTGCACGTATGGTATATATATAACGATTATTCAAATCTTATCAAGTGATTGGTACATTTACCGACTAACTGGTATCATAAGGTGAACATCAAATAGGTCTTTCAAATATGGTGATAACTTAGCTTAAGCCTTTTTAACTATCTGGTACAATGAGCTACGTGTATAACGATCGATTAATCAATAAAACTGTTATCATTATCGTATCTTGAGGATCCAGATCGATGTTTCACGCGTTGTTTAAGGTACATCTGTCACAGTGTAAACTATAGCTACCCAGCTGGTATACAAATAATATGTACAAAGTTGTATACCCACCCATATATTAGCTCGTAATATTTGGGTTGGGCCATTCACTATCGCTGTATATTCACGATGATGTATAGATATATATATACAGTATATACGCGACGTCGAGGTATAGGCTCTATCTTTTGGAATCATGAGTACACATACGTGTATATAACAAGCTTAACATAGTCTTTGAGATCTTGCAATGATAGATTGTATATCCCATGAAATAAGGTATACTGTACAGCTGTATACTATAGGCACCTTCACAAATACCCTATGGTATATTAATTGCAACACTACAATTTAAATAATTAATTTGCAAATCCGTGAGATATCCCCAGATTTACAGGGTAAGAATAAAAAAAGCTTGTTTTCGTTTTACTATGTTCTACCAATAACGTCAATATTTTCTATTATACCGTGTCAGGACCTACTGTAATACATATTATCATGGTACCAATATCAGATACCATGGTATGGTGTTTTTAAGGGTAATAAGGTGATGACGGATGTCAACTAATTAATTCCATTGCTCTGACATCACAAAATAAGTCAATATTTTCGACCCACCATGACCATAACATTTATTGAGACTACCATAACAAAATATCAAACATTGTAATTATTCTAGAAGATTAAAGTGTCATTACACACAATTGTACAAGTAATCATTTGGTATGCCGTGTACCGATCGATACTTTTTATAGTGCTATAATGGTAGATCTACCTTGGTAATATTCAATGAAATAATTATTTATAGTACATTTCAACAGCAATCATAACAAAAATAATTTGAAAAAATTGAATATAACAAACCTCTACATCATTTATTTGATTTGATATTTTGTCAAACAATAATGCGTAACGCGTATAAAAAATTATAATGCCAGGTAAAAGTCTATATCATGATGATATATACACTTAGTTTTAAAGTTTTAAGATTGTAGAGATTTTGTTGATAAAAAAAAGACGTTTTTGTACCAATATTGTTACACGCGTTGTACAAATATTATTTTTTCTTTTTCCCAACCACCTGAAAATGGTGAAAGAACCTGTTTCAGAAATTTCTCCAAACACTTGCTCTCCTTTTTTTTTTTTTTTTCCATCACTTTTTTTTTTACAATCCAATTTTTAAAAATAATATATATAAACTAAATTCCAATTTCAACTTTAGTCAATTGTTTTATAAACATCAAGGACTTATAGAAAAATAAACAAATTAGGTCAGAGATATAAATGACAAAGTCAAATCTCTCACCTAGTGTGAGATCACCTAAAGAAAAGGAAGGTGATAGTTATTTTGCATTAGATATTGACAAGTCAAATACTTCAAGCGCTGCTCAAACACCATCACCAAAAACTGCAAGATTTGCAAATAATCTTGCAACTCCTTCATCACCATCATCATTAAAACAACAATATTTATCACCAAATTCAAATACTAATAATTTATCAGGTTCAGAAAGTGAATGGGCAGATGAATCTGATAGTGAACGACCATCAGTTGCATTTCATACACCAACAAAATTATCTAATGTTACATTACCAAATGAAGAAGTAGATAATGGTGAAACTTCAAATAATAATTTAAATAATAATTATAAGAAAAAGTTAAAACCATATAAATTACAAAAATCAAAATTTCAAAAAAAAAAATTTAAGGATAAAACTAATGATTCATTTAATTTATTTGTACCATCAGCATTAAAAGGTTCAAGTAATAGTTCCCCACCATCTTCAACAAATAATGTTAATAATGATACACCAATTAGTGAAGTTGAAATGAATACTTTTTATAATACTCAATTAACTGCAGCAACTAAAGAAGGTAATGCAATTTTAAGAAGAAGATTAAAAAAAATTCGTTCCAAATCAGATACTGGTGTAAATACATTACCAAGTCATATGTTTAGAAAAAAAAAATTTACATCTGTTGATCTTAGAGATAATTTTGAAACTCATTCAGATACTGAATTACAACAACCAGATACTGAAAATCCTTTAACAGCAACTAGAACAAATGAAAAACCAAAAAGAAAATTATATTTAAGGTCAAATACTGTTGGTGATTTATTTCATAGTGAAAGTCCTGGGATATTTAAAAGAAGAATTAGTGCATTTAATAATGGTGAACATTCAGGAGCTTGGAAAGATTTAAAAAATACTGTTAGGGCTGGTTTAGGTATGAAGAAACGAGAAAAACAAGTACCAGAAATTGACTATGAAAAATCAACTGAATTAGTTAATGAATTAGCTGCAGGAGCACCAGCAGCTATTATTTTAGCATCAGCATTTCAAAGAGATGAAAAAAATTTAAAGAGAATTCCAGTTTTAATGGAACAAATTAAATTTAAATTAACTGATACAACTAATAGTTGGCATGAAAAGAATCGAAAATATAGATTAGATTTAGAATATGGTTCTGGTCCTGCAAGATTAACATGGTCAATTTATAAAGAATATAAAGATTTTTGGTTATTACATACCAAATTAAAAAGTATTAGTTTTCAAGGTATTGGATTTTCAGTTGGTAGTAATAAATTACCAAAATTTCCAACAAGACATAGAGGTAAAAGAAATCATCAAGGACCAAGAAATGCAAATTCTCATCAAGATTTAAGATCAAATAATACTGAAAATAATACTTTAAATAATAGACCAACATCATTATTTTCAATGAGTAGTAGAGAATCATCACCATCATCATCAAGAAGAAGTTTAAGTTTTTTTAGACAAGATGTTACACCATCACAATCAAGAGGAGGAGGAGAATATAATGATAGAGAAAAAAATCAACATACTTTTGAAGAATTATGTAAAAATATGGAAAGATATATTCAATCATTATTAACTAAATTTCGTTTTAGACCAGATGCTAATAAAATCTTTCAATTTTTGGAAATTTCAAATATGAGTATTAGATTAGCACCAGAAAATTCTTTTCATGGTAAAGAAGGTTATTTATTTGTTAGATCAACTTCAAGTTCTCAAGGATGGAGAGTTTCACATTGGAGACCAAATGATTTGACACAAATGATTCAACGACATACTAATAAATGGTTTTTAGTTCGTCATTCTTATATTGTTTGTGTTGAAAATATTTATGAAACTAATATTTTGGAAGTTTTTTTAGTTGATTCTGGATTTAAAATTACAGAAAAATCTGGTGGTGAAAGTGATGATGAAGATGATAAAATTACTGCACCAAATATGCATATTACATTACAATTAGAAAATTTGGAAAGAAAAATTAAATTAATTACTGGTAGTGATAAAAGTTTAAGATTATGGGTTGATAGTATTAATGAAATGAGAGAACAAACTATTTGGAGTAAAACTCATCGATTTGATAGTTTTGCACCTGTAAGAAAGAATGCTCATGCACAATGGTTTGTTGATGGGGTATGTATATTATAAAAAAGAAAATTTACTAACATTAAAAAATAGAGAGATTATTTTTGGGCAGTTAGTGGAGCTATTGAAATGGCAAAAGATGTTATTTATATTCATGATTGGTGGTTAAGTCCAGAAATTTATATGAGAAGACCACCAGAAGGTAATCAAGAATGGAGATTAGATCGATTATTAAAGAAAAAAGCAGAAGAAGGAGTTAAAATTTTTGTTATTGTTTATAGAAATGTTGGACAAACAATTCCAATTGATTCACAATATACTAAACATTCATTATTAGATTTACATCCAAATATTTATGTTATGAGATCACCAAATCAATTAATTCAAAATACTTTTTTCTGGGCACATCATGAAAAATTATGTTTAATTGATCATACAGTTGCATTTGTTGGTGGAATTGATTTATGTTTTGGTAGATGGGATACTCCAGATCATGCTTTAAGTGATGATGCACCTTATGCATTTTATAATCAATCAGGTAATGGATATCAAGGTAATGATACACAAATTTGGCCTGGTAAAGATTATAGTAATCCAAGAGTTCAAGATTTTTATTCATTAGATAGACCATATGATGATATGTATGATCGTGATAAAGTTCCAAGAATGCCATGGCATGATATTCATATGATGGTATTTGGACAACCAGCAAGAGATTTGGTTCGACATTTTGTTCAACGATGGAATTATTTATTAAGACAAAAGAGACCATCAAGATTTACACCATTATTATTACCACCAGCAGATTTTACAGAACAACAAGTTAAACAATTAGAATTAAATGGTACATGTGAAGTTCAAATTTTAAGATCAAGTGGTAATTGGAGTTTAGGTTTACAACAACCAGAACATTCAATTCAAAATGCTTATTTAAAGGCAATTGAACAAAGTGAACATTTTGTTTATATTGAAAATCAATTTTTTATTACTAGTACAACAGTTGATGCAACAAAGATTGAAAATCGAATTGGTGATGCATTAGTTGAAAGAATTATTAGAGCATTTGAAAATGGTGAACAATGGAAAGCTTTTATTGTTATTCCTTTAATGCCAGGGTTTGAATCTCAAGTTGATCAACCAGATGGTTCAAGTGTTCGAGTTATTATGCAATGTCAATATTTATCAATTTCAAGAGGTCCAAATTCTATTTTTGGTAGATTAGAAAGTGCTGGTATTAATCCAGATGATTATATTAGATTTTTTTCATTAAGAAAATGGGGTAAAGTTGGACCAAATAAAAAAATTATTACTGAACAATTATATATTCATGCCAAAACAATGATTGTTGATGATAGATTAGCAATTATTGGATCTGCTAATATTAATGAAAGATCAATGAGAGGTATGAGAGATAGTGAATGTGCAGCAATGATTAGAGATACTCATCAATTGGATTCAATGATGGCAGGTAAAAATTATAAAGTTGGTAAATTTGCTCATACTTTAAGAGTTAGATTAATGAGAGAACATTTGGGTTTAGATGTTGATCAAATTGATTATATTGAAAGACAAGCTGAATTATTGGTTAAAGAAAAAAATAAACAAGAACAACGTTATGAAGAAAATTATAATCAAGTTGATGAAATTATTGATCAACATTTAAATAGTGAAGATATTCAATATGCTGGAGAGGAGGAAGAAGATGATGAAGAAGAAGATGCTAGTAAAGCATTTTTCCAAGCACCAACAACTACAGTTGCAACAATTCCAACTGAATCAATTGAATTAAGAGGATTTAATCATTTTGCAGGTATTGATAATATTGGATTAAGAGATAAGAAAACTATTAGTAGTGATTCAAGAATTCAAGGTAATGTTAAACATAAACAAGATGTTGAAGGTCATGGAATTGATGGATGGGCTCATGCTAAAGAACAACGTGAAAAAGTTACTAATCAACAACCATTACCACAATCTAATAATGCATCATTAAATGAAGGTACTGATTTAATTAATGAATTATTACAAGAAAGTTCAATTGATGATGTTGAAAAATTCAAAAAAGCATTATATGATAGAACAGCAAAACAATCAAGTCAAACAAATGGTTATCCAATTCCAGAATCTCAAGCATCAAAATCATCAGATGAAATTTTAAATGAAGAAAATAATGAAGAAAATCATAACCCTAATAGTACTAATTATGAAGAAAATTTTGATGATGATGATTTCTTTGATAGATCAGAATCACCATCATCAACTACTGCTCAATTACCAGTTGATCCTTGGATGTTTAAAGATCCAGTTTGTGATGAATTTTTTTATGATTTATGGTGTAGAATTGCTGAAAAGAATACTAATGTTTTTAGACAAGTATTTAAATGTCAACCAGATGATGAAGTTACAACTTGGAAAGAATATAAAGAATATGTTAGATATGGTGAAAAATTCTCAAGTAATCAAGATAAAGCAGCTGGTAGATGGCCTGGTGATGTTGAACAACAACAAGAAGAACATCGAAATACTACAATGGCTCATGCTCCTTTAGGTACAATGGTTGATGATGAACAAGAAGAAATTGATAGACAACATCAAGATGAAATTATTGAACGAGATCGAGATCCTCAAATTAATAGAAATAAAGATAATGTTGCAGCTGTTAATTCTTCTTCTTCTACTGCTGCCACTAGTGCAACTAGTACTGGAAATAATAATAGAAAAGAAAGTGCAATTGAAGATGATCAATCAAATGATACTGTTATTAATACTAATAATAATAATAATAACAATACAAATGTTAGAAAATCAACAAGTTTTTCATCATCTGCTCAAAATAATAATAGTTCAGGTAATAGACCAAGAACTCAAAGTGCTAGTGCTCCATCAATTAATACCACAATTACAACAAATGGTCATGGTCCATTAAGTTCTGTTTCTACTAGTAAACCAAGAAGAAGACAACGAGCAAATACTAGATATTCATCAAGAAGATGGATTAATAGTGATGAACCATATACATCACAAGAAGCTGAAAAAATCTTATCAAGAGATATTCAAGGTCATTTAGTTTGTTTCCCAACTGAATGGTTAGCAAAAGAATTAGAAACTGGTAATTGGTTTTATAATTTAGATAGAATTCCTCCATTAGAAATTTATGATTAAAAAATTTTCTTTTTTTATACATATATACAGTACAACCTTTATTTAATAATTTCATTTCTATATCTAATAAATTTTCATTAATAATTCCAACATGATTAACATATATAATGGTACAATAACATTATCATTCATCCCACTAGTAGCTTCTAACATTGCAGTTGAAAAACAAACAATTAAAGTAGTTGAAAAATTTAAACTTGTTGATAATCTTGTATCCCATTCAAAAAATTTTAAAATATAAAATCCAATCATTGTAAAAATTGTAAAACTTAAAGTACCTTCAATAGTTTTTGGTTTACCAATCCACCAATTTCTTTTAACACCAAATCTTTTACCAATAATTGAAGCAGAAGAATCACCTAATCCTAAACAAATAATTCCAACTGGTGATGCATATCCATTACATAATAAAACAGGTAAACTAATACCTAATAATAAAAAAATATGTGATACAATAATTGGACCACATAAATCTCTTGAATCTGTATAAGGTAATAAAATTTGATGAATTTTGTTACCAAATGGTGGCATTGCAGTAGCTCTAACAATTTCTAATAATAAGAAAATTATAATTGTTAATGACATACATATTGAACTAAAAGTTGAATTTAAACTAACAATTGGTAAAAACATTAATACAATCATTCCATGCCAAACTTTTCTTTTAAAATCCAATTTCCAATTTGTTGAATATTTTAAAACTAATGGTATTGATATTATTAATAATAACATCCAATATGATATAATTAATAAATGAGTTTTTGAATTAAATAAAAAATCAATTAATTCTATAATTCCTTGTAAATTTAATTTTAAAAATAATAATATTAAACTTGTTGATAAAAAAATTATAATTGAATTAATAGAATAATTTTGTTTTAAACTTTCAAAATTAACCGGTCTTTTATGATGTCCTAAAATTTTTGATACTTTAACTAATTTGTTTAAATAAAAACTTGAAAAAAGTAATCCAATTAATGGTATAATAATAATTAATTGTGAATATGAAATGTCTGTTTCTTGTCCTTGATTAATATCCAAAGAATATAAAGTATTTAACAAAACTGATGCAAATAATGATACTTCAACGTAAGTTAAACTTGTTGAACATGTCCATTCAATAATTTGACAAATATATGAATGAGTTATTGGTAATAATGCTATTAATAAATTGTTAGTATTATCAATAAAAATTGTACTCAAAATTTGAATTATCCAAAATGGTAAAGGTAATGCAGTTAATGAAATAATTAAATTAAAATTGAATAAATTTGTATGACCTGTTGATAATGCAATTAATGGTGGGAAAGTTAATAAATAAATTGTTTGAGGAAATGCAATTTTATTATAATTAAAAATTAAAATAATAAAATTTAATATTCCCCATAAATATAATTTATTATCATTTAATAATTTTAATTCTTTTAAAACAAATATTGATAATAAACATGGTAATAAAATTAATAACATTTCAATTAATTTTTTTAAATTAGTTTGTCTTTGATTTTTTAAATCTGATAATAATGGTTTTTCCATTTTTAAATGAGGTACCGAAGTATTCGGTGATGATTGTGTCTTTGAATTATAATAAAAAGAATCTAATGATGCATTATAAGAACTATTCAGAAGGTGATGTCTTTTTTTTAATTTTGAATGATAATAATTTGATGATGATGATCTTTTATGACTACTTGATGATTGTTGTGATGTTACTGATCGTCTACGGGTTAGTACCGATCTAGTAATTTGATCGCATTCACTATCCGACGACGTTGTTGAGTCGTCCATCTTTTTTTTTAATGATATTTCTATGGTCTATTTGGTTGTGAATGTCAAGTGTCAAGATGATGATGATGAAAAAAATAATGAACTAAACGTGCTGTGTTGTCTTGATACTGGGATTAAATAAAGTTTCAGGGAGGGAAAAAAAAAAATCAGGTGAATGTGAAAAAGTTTTTTCTTTTGGGACCGCGCCGGTTGTCGGCTAGTTGTTCCGATCGTTAGTTTATAGTTACGATTAATTTAAAATGGCGTACAAGTACAAATAAACATATGAAACGTTTCATATATATTATTAATATACAGTATATATAAATATTAAGCCTCATTGTGCGGCTTCATTCATCTCATTGATCAAGATTAGCTAGCTAAGCTAGCTATGGGCACTTTTCTTATATATTAGTAATATACCTACAGTAAAGTTGAGAATACTTAAATCATCATTTTCATTTGTTAGTATATATTAATGCATTAATTATTTTTTTTCTTTTCTACTTATTCTATTATTATTATTAATCTATAAATTAGAAACTTTTCCTAATAAATCAGAAAATTCATCTTCCCAACCTTCACCTAAAGTAATTTTTTCACATGCTTTCATTAAATCATAATTAATTGTTTCAGTAATAACAGAATCTTTTTTATAATCAGGATGATTAATAATAAAATTTCGAATCCAACTTGCAGTTGTTAATAATTCACCATTAGCTCTTTTTGAAATTAATTTTAAATAACGATCTAATTTACATAAAGTATCCAAATCAATATTAATACTTTGTAAATATCTTCGAACTAAAGGAATTAACCCCATAAATTCATCACAACCATTAAAAATTTCATCAACTGATAATTGTTTATAAATACCAGAATTTGATGAATGATCAAAAATATTAGTTCTAAACCAAAATTTAACTTTATTAACTGCATCTCTTTTATGAGCTAATTTCATATTTTCATCAACTTTTGAAATTGGTAAATAAAAATTTAAATTATATGATAAAATAACTCTTGTAACTAATACAACAAAGATTGCAAATGCTGCATTTTCAAAATCAGTTAATTGAATTTCCATTGATCGAAATTCTACTCTCCAACCAATATTATCACTACCTGGTGGTGGTGGTTTAAATCTCATTGTTTGCCAATTAGTTGATTGAATATTTTCAAAATGATCTGAATCAATTTCATCATCTTGTTCACTTAATAATTCTTTAAAAATTACAATTGGATCTCTAATAAACAAATGAGCAAAATGTGATGCTAATAAATCATCAAATCCTGCTTCTAATAATCTTTTTTTAACTTTATTATTAATAACTAATTTTTGATCATTATAATGATCTTTTGATTCTTTTGTTGATAATTCTTCACTTTGATTTGATAAATAACAATCAATTGAATCATATCTTGATTTTGGAATTTGTTGTGATGAATTATTACCTTTATAATTTGGATCTTCTTTTTCTAATCCTCTTTCAATTGGAGTTCTATCATCAACTGAACCAGCAATAACATTCCATCTTGCATCTTGATCTGATAAATAACCTCTATAAGCAGGAGCTGCAGCTGTAATACATAAAAATATTGGTGATAATGGTGCTAATTGATCATATAAATTTCTTGCTTCATTAATATCAGTTGCTTGAAATGTAATTTGTAAACAACAACATCCCATTCCAAATCCCATTGAATCCATATAAATATGATTTTGTAATGCTGCACCATTTTTTGCATTATTATCTTCTGGATATAAATTTCTATCCCATGGAATTGTTGAATCAATAAATGGTTGTGGAGTTTGTTCATCAATATAAATTGGTACATTAATTGCAACTTTACTACCTCTTCTTTGTCTAATATTTGCTGTTAAAGTTGGGAATCTAACATGTGGATTAATAATTCTATCTGGTAAAAAAAATGATCTTGATGCTGATCCTTCAGGTTTTTCATATGGATCACAAAATTCTCCTTTACCTAACATTGGATAACTTGTTAAACAAATTGGAAATTCATTTGAATTCATATGTTTTCTTGCAATATTTCTTCTTTCTAACATATTTGATTCAACTTGTAATAATTGTTCAAATTCTCCTGTAAAAGGTCTTGCTGGTGTTGTTTCTAACATATATCTACCATATTCAGGATGAAAACTAACATTTGAATCATTTAATTCACCATTTTTTTCTGCCTTTGATAAATCATCTAAAATTTGTGCTTGTCTTAATGATAATTTTGCAGTTTTATTATTATCATTAATTTCAACAACCATCATTTCAACTTCATCACCCCATAATAATTTATCACCTTTTTTATCTTTTGTTTTGTTATAAATATTAATTAATTGTTCAATTCCATGAGTTCTAACATGTTCAGCATGTTCAGAAACTTCAGGCCAATCTAATGGTGTACCCATTGATAGTAACCCCATTTTGATTTTTAATTTTTTTCTATAAATTTACTATTTGAACTGCAAAATAGATGTTTTGTTTATTAAATAAACGCTTGTTGAGAGGTTGAAAAAAAAAAAAATAAAAAGAGAAAGAAAAACTCTGAATCAAATTTTTTTATATTTTTTTCATGAAAGAGAGAGAAAAATTATTATTACTGTATATATATAATATGCTTGATTTGTCAGATTAAGACAAAGATTTTTTACTCTAGTTAACTTAGTACGAGCTAGTACGAAATTTTTTGTAAAGCGTTTATAAAAACTTTCAGGAACACGGAACTCCGCATAACAAATCTTTTATTTTTTTTTTTTTGTTGATGTAAACTTTCTCGTTGGGAGTAGTGCATTTAAAACTGGGCATAATTATTTTTACCGTGACGGGTAAATCTTTTTTTGTCCTATTACAGTGTTATGCGGGGTTAATCGTGTTAAAACGTTTTAATTAATAATCTACCAGGTATTATCAAGACCTCAATAAATCGATTACGATATGTTGCAGATTTTTTGAAAAAAAATGTTATTATGGAATGTTATACATGTACTGTAGACTTTTATTGGAAGAATAGTTCTGTTGTGGTCTAAGCTAATGTTGTATTATCGTGATTTATATAGTAGGAGGTATTACAGTACAACTGTATGAATAGCTTGCTAATTTTGATGTTGGTATTGCGTTATTTGTTATATAACGCTGTAATACGTAATTAATAATTTTATATGCATGTCTTTCAAAATTTAACTGAAGCTTAAGTGAATATCATATACTTACCTGGTAGTGGAAATCTGTTATAAGTACAAATTAATTGAGTAGCAGTTAAACCTGATATATCATACATAAACAGTTAATTTCGGTTATTTGTTTTGATGGGTATTATAAATATATATATCGGCAATCAGAGGTTAAATTCATGGCCTGTCAAATATCGGGATATATATGGAGTTCCATCCCCAAAATGTTTAATTCGTCAATAAATTGTCCATCTTATTAGAATAACTTTGATTTTCAAAGATGAATATATGTTAATAGAATTGTGTATATGGCTAAAGAATTCAAATTTGAAAATAGCTTGTTTTTGACCTCAAAGCGCGTTTGTACAGCTATAGACGGACGCCCAACTAGTACAAGTTGTACAAGTACATATGTACAGCCTGGCCCGGGTTAATTAGATCTTGAGATTGATTAGCCGCATCTTGTGCGGCTCTATAAATTGTAGCTATATATCCTTGAGCACATGTGCACAGACATTGGTATTGATATACTCAGACAGTATGTATAAAGTTAAACTAATACATTAAAACTAATTCAATATTGAACAGGTTTCTAATATGATACGTACTTTGGTAACAGCTGAAGTTAAAAATACTTCTTCTAGGATATCACCAGGTGTTGTTAAAAACCCAATTGATTTCAACTGTGCAAACCAAGGCTCTAATTAATAACCACTTTCGATTAATTAACAAAGTTCCATTGTATTTATAATTCATATATGTAGTATCCTATGGGATCTATGTTTTCATCCTCAGGGTGAATTAATCAACTCCAAGATCTCTGGTATACTAAATAAGAAGTCAAATTTAAAATAGGATTATGTATTTATAAGCTTACTAGTATACATACAGTACATATTTTACTAATAAGTTTACAATTAATGATTTCTAAGAAACCCAGAAGCTCCTTTTGGCAGGTTTGACAAAGCTTATCACTTAGGTGGTCCCTTGATATACTATCTAAGCGTTTATCATCCTGGTATCGATTTACCTATATATGCATATATAGTAAATTGTTCTACATACAAATTCATACATTTTGTAAAATTTATACAACAGTATCTCGGATACTCTAGAGTAACTTATCCGGCCGAAAGATCCTTTTTTAATTTTCAAAAGCAACCATACATTTCTTTTATCATAAAACAGGGGCAAAAAGTGATGGATTAAATCTATAATTTTTACTCTTATTTAAGTAACTTATGGCTCAAATTGACTATATATAGTATATTAAAAAAAAAAAAAAATAGATAAGAAAAGACAATGTTCTCATTGCATGAATAGATCAAATTATAATCAGAAAATATTTTTGTATATATTATTATTATACATGTTCCGTATGATGTCTTTTCTTTTATTATTTTCCATTTGTTAATGAATCACAACTAATAAACTCCTTTTAAAACTTTTTTGATTTTAGTTTCTTTTTGGTGAACCTTTTTTTTTTAAAAAAAAAAAATTCAGATTTAGTTTAAAACAAAAATACTTTGAGACCTGTATGAATACCAATATTTAGTTAAAGGACTCCGGAAATTAAATGATCAATGGTTAAAGTATACCTGACACGATTCATTATTTTAAATTATGAATCAAAAAATAATAAACAAAAATTTATTTAGATCACTAAACCGGAATGAAAGAAATCATACATGTATTTCTTCGTACTTTTTTGAATAAAAAATAAATTACGATATACATACAATGTATAATTGCTCTGTTATAGAAATACGATGAAATCTCTTCTTTATTTTAAATACATTAATAATTAATTATTAATGATTCGAAAAAATTTCACACTCATCCAGGAACTCGGAAGAACTATCGCGCATCCAACGCGACAATATTTCTTGAGATATACAGTGTAGATACCCCCAGGTGAACAAAAGGATCAATCCATCGATAATAATTTCCATTGCATATGTGATCGAGATAAGCACATATGCCGAGAAAGCAATGTACCAAGGTACATACTAAATTCTAAAAAAAGTGTTTATCATATAGATTTAGATTTCTAAGTCATTTGTTCGTAGAACGGCAATTCGAATAATTTAAAAAGAATATTTTGATACAAAGTATACTTTACAAGAATAGAAACCAGAAAATACAAAACAATGCATTGCCTTTACTTTTGTCCTTGTGGTTTTTATGCTATAAGTAAAGAATTAAGCTGTTGGGGAATGATAATGTATTCTTGTAAATTTTTTTTCTTCAATGGTGGGCGTAACTAAGACAACATGAGAGTTTTTGTTAAATTTTTGTACAATGAAGAATTGTCCATATTTAGATGTATACAGTCAGGTTTTCGTGAACATGTTACTTTAAAAAAACATAATAATTCGAATCAATCTCTCCTTTTACAAGAAAAAAGTATACAGTATATTAATTAAATTTGATTCTCGGTGATATTTCGGGATCAAGGTTATGTGGCTTGATATCAAACATTGTTTATAAACTTTTTTTTTGTTTTTTTTGGTATTTTTTCGGATCAATTAATTGCTCTAATTCATCTCTATAATGTATACCCCATATTCCGTCCCTGAGGGTTATCCGGTGGCTTTTATGTTTAACAATTAAAACAAACTTGATAAGCTTTTTTTTTTTTTTTATTTTTGGTAATTTATTTTCAGTTTTTTGGCTTCTGAGACAATGAATTTAGACTAATTGAACCATTTCTATTAGGCTACATTTTACATGTACAATGTACAAGTTGTTTTTTTTTTTTTTTTGTTAAAATATTACTATTATTATTATCAATTGAATTTTGATGAAATACTGTACTTTTCTAATAAATGATCGTGATCAAATTTTCAAAAATAAATTATAAATAAAATAAAACTTTTTAAAAGATCTCAGTTCAAAATATACTTACATTATTTCGTTTCTAAATGCATGATATGTACAAATATAAGGTATATATTGCGATGACTCTTAAGAAAACTGTAGACCTTAATGATAGTTACACTACCTGATACGTCAACCAATTGGATCCTCTCGAGGGTTGTATTCTATAATTTTCTAGAATCTGACTGTGGATAACAGTTGCAAATCTATAGTATACAATTCTAACATATTGCATATAACATTCTAAATTTAGGGTCGAATTATGTCCAGTTTACTTTGTACTCAATGCGAATTAAATATCTCGGAATATTATTCATATGAGTTTTTTATATTTTTTTTTTTTTCCATGTATGGAAATCTAATAGATAGCTTTCTATCTCTTTCTTTCTTTTTTTTTAAGATTTTGTTTAAGACTTTGTGAGTTCAGGAATATGTCTCTAGTTAAAATTTATAAAGTCAAGATGGGTAGATGGGTAGGATAAATTTTTAATATCCGAATTCTAAATCTTCGGATTCCCTCATCCAATTCAAATATAATTGAAAAGAAGTCACGGTATGTTCTAATTCCAAAATAATAATCAAGCAAAGTCTCGACGTCACTCTAAAAAAAATTAGTTGAATAAAAAAGTAAGGTTAACCCAATCAATTTTTAAAAAATACCTGTCTCTAAACAAACCTTTCCAAAAGCGGTATATGCTACCAGTATTAAATTGAATACCGAATAATACTACTGTATTAGTATACACTGTAGACACAGAGCTTCAGCTTGTAATTAATTAAGGTTTGGAGAAATTTCTTAAACAAACGTGCTCAATATAATTAGGGGTAGATTAAAAATGCTCGGCGTCACTATTGAAAAAAAAAAACCTTAAATAATAGACAGTATTTCAAAAAATTAATCCGCAAAAAAAAAAATAAATAAAAATAAACAAAGATGGCAGGTTTCTTTATTTCATTTGGTTGTAATTGATCTATGGACAATTGCAAAAATTTTGAATACTAGTAGTTTCTTAGATCCGAACTGCCGTATATCAATTCACTTTTTAAAAAAAGAACCTAGGTACTTATAATTGTAAGGATCAAAAATAAAGTCCAGGGCGCTCATATTTTTACCGCTGACTTGATGGGGGAGAAACAAAGCCAAGATTGAAATACCTTTTTTTTTTATAGATCTCTTATAATTTCTTACACTTTATTTATATATTTTATATGAGTAATGTTTATTGATATGAAAATATAACCAATTGAGTTAAATAAGCATCAATTAGTTTATAAATGAGTAAATTTTGGTGATGAATATAGTATTTGAACCGATCTGAAAAATCACAAGATTGAATTCAATATTTTTTATTTTTGAAAATTTTCAATAATAATTTTTTTTTTTTTTTTTTTTTTTTCGAAGTCCGAAAAGTATGCCACATTGTACATATACGTACAATTGTACATTTACAAGTGCAGGACACTATATATACAAACAATGAAGATTAAGTTTTACAAATAAATTAACTTTGCGTTCTTATTTTAGTTTATTAATTTTTTGTTTGTATTTTTTGTTGAGAAATTTGTACAAAAAAAAAAAATAAATAAAATGTAAATGCAAGAGGGACCCATATACATTAATATTGCTTGTGAAAAGTATAAATATATACTCATACTATAGTTTACACCTACAATTTTTTTTGATAATTACTCCATTCGGAATAATATAATCTGGGGGATCTGAGATTTATATCTATACATCGCGACCTATTGAGCCGCATACTTTGTGGGGTAACAAACAACAGCCTTTTAGAGCTACCTAAGCAGTATAGTTAATTATAAGCGCGCCTGGGGTAAAATACCAAGGTATCATTTGACTTTTGTTTTCTTGGTATTGTATTTATTTTCAAAGTTAGTATTTTGATTATTTTTGAATAAAAAAGAGAATAAGATAGAAAGAAAAAAAGTAATCAAAAGATATAGTTTTTTTTTGTTTATCTTTAGAACATTTTGAAGGGATTATAATAATTATTATTTTCTGAATATTTTGACAGAATTATTTGTGGAAATACCAGGCGAAATAGATTGAGTGTAAAAAAAAAGAAAGCCTAGGTGGAGTAATGGCTCATATATATCCGCGGATAGCTTCAAATACATGAATGATTTCGGTTTATCTAGATTCTCACGTTTTCATTTCACATACAGTATATCTTTCACATCAATTGATGGATAGGAGTTATCTTTTTTGGAAATCTTTCAGAAGGGGGTTTTGGACTGCCTTCAATTGCCGATATCTTTTACAATTTTTGTTTTTAATACAAATACCAAAACTAATTATTGTTCCGTGGTTCATATCAAGATGCCGTTTCTGTGATTTTAATGAATTAGCCCTTTTGAGAGAGTCAATTCAATTGTTTTGAAGTCCTGGCCTTTAATGGGTCCAATTTATTTAGTTTTCCTCCTATAGGTTTGTTCCTATGTATAATTTTGACGAGAATAGTTCATGTATCCCGGCATGCATTCAAGGATAAAACACCTTCAGCTTATGGTGACTAGACTATAGCTATAGTTCTCTCAACTACAACGAAGGCGCCCGTGTATTGATCGTGATCAATACAACCAGCTGTATGATCAAGATACATGTACAAGTACATGTGTAATACTTCGAAATCATTTAAGTAGTTTTTAGTTCCATACATAATTAACTTTGAGGTATACAGTAGTGTTCTGTAATTCTAAGCTACCATGGGATCTTCTTACAGTTACAAAATTATTACATGCTGTCGTTGCATGGTATATGACTCAAGCTTTAAGGATAAACTCTCAAAAAATTGATTATAAGGGATCTCATCAATGCCCACGTGTGACAGGGATTGTAATTAATCAATCAAATACATGTCAAACCTTTCCCAGTACAATACATGATATTAAATAAGTTGTTGCGCATCGATTGATTGTTAAGCTACCAGTACACACTGCACCCGATCAAAAACACGATCGATCGCGATCGAGGGTATTGACACAAGCGTGTAGAAATCAGATCCTGCAACAAGCTTATGCCACACTGCATAAAGATCGACATTACAAGGGTCTTTTTTTCTTTTTACAACTGTATGCACACACTGTGACTGGATGCTTAAAAATTTCTTGACTGTCTACAAATTTTTTTTCTGAAAAAACGTAACATTGATCATTGTGGTGTAAAAAACACAAGTTTTGGTATTTATCCGACTTGTTACACACTACAGGTGTGGCCCTAGGTATGAGCTGACCCTACTATTGTTAAAAGTTGATCAACGTGTACAAGTTGTACAAATGCAATGTGAGCTACTGTATAAGGTTTGGGTTCGAATGTTAGATACAAAATGTAATGATACTTTATAACTGGATCTATTTCATTCTTTTAGGATGGTACACGTGTAGTGTTACTGTACAGTGTAGGTGAAGGTGATTTTAGGCCAATGATTGGAATACAAAAGCTACAGGGATGTTCTATTTACACTACAAATTAAATCATACAAGACCCCTGGGTAATTTTATTAATCTGTCATCGATCACAATCAATTGTGATTGAAAGAAATTATTAATACAAATCGATTGTAAAGTCTAAAAATCGAGCGCTATTTTTCACAGTATATTACTTATATAGTATGCAGTCATAATATAATATCTACATCATCCTTGCAGCGTTAATTTAAATGTTATAATACATGTATGTAATTCACATCGTGAATTATGCTGTGACATTTCTTTGTACAAGATTGTATATTTCACTTGAGTTTGTGATCGATTACAGATGAATTTGAATTTTGTAACGTGGTTTTGAAGGAAAAGTAACCATCTTAATACACAATGTAACAGCTAGTTGTATACGTAGAGGATCAGTAAAAGCCCTCGTGTCAATCATAGAGTTTCACAATTACAAAATGGATCATTGATTTATCTTGATCTCAGTTCGACCCTTCAATCGCGATCAGGATCTGAATCATTGTAACATTTTACAGTGTCGTCCAACCTGGTACTAGATCTAATAATAATCGTGATACCCATGTGAGATCATGCAGATTATGTTAAGATACAGTACACCAGCTGTAACATCCTTGTTTGGAGTTGCAGTATGTCAAGATAGTTTGTACTAGATTACACGTAGTACCTGGTAGGTACAGTTATATTCTAACATAATGGCCTAATTGATATACACTGTACAAATTTATATACCAGGACCTCACTATAAGTCCAAAATTTTTGAGATATCATATATAATAATAATAATATTAATTGATTTTACTGACTGATATCTTGTATATACAAAATATATAATATATACATGCATCTCTTGTACCAATTACCTTACAGTATATACAAGTATAATTGTATAATATACAATAGACATATCGATCACCAGACGGTATTGGAAGTACATCAAATATGTCAATACACTGAGTACCAGTGGTATCATAGTACCTTGAGATTGAAAATATTTTTTTGCCATTATAATAAATACTGTATCAATTATATCAACTTTTTTGGATCACGTTGAAGCGTACCAGTACCTGATAAAAGTATCACACAATCACGTCAAGCTGTAAATTAATTATTTTCATGAAATTTTTAACAGAATGGCTTGGAAAAAAAATACAATAGAGATCGATAATATTGATATACAAAAAAAAATAAAAAATAAAAACTGATGATCCGAGTGCCATAGATAGACATTGACACTCAAAAAGATCATCTTATTGGTACCTTTTTTTTTTTTCTTACCATATTTAATTAAAGATGAGAAATGCAAATCTTCAACGTGTATATATTGTAGATTTTTATAGTATATCAAATATCAGATTATCATGATAATTAAATTATATGTCATAATAGTAATTAAGGAAACTAATCTTATTTTTATTCTACATATATACGAATAAGTAATCAGTGGTACTGATTGTGCCTGGAAAAAAAAAGTTGACAAAGATAATAGATCTTGGTTCTTAAATTTCAAAAACAAAATCTAGATCAAAAAACACCTGGTATGCTACAGTATTAGTTTAACAATTTTTCAGGGTGTTTTGGCTCATCTAAAAATTTATGATTTGTAAAAAAAGGTCCTAAGACAAAAAATATTTCCTAAGCCATCAATAATTTTTGATAACTCTCTTTTTTACTTTAAATAATTTTGGCATGTATCTTTTAGAAAAAAAAAGTCTTATATTTTTATTGTGGGTATTCTAAACCACCATCTATCGATATATACAGTTACACTTAGTTACTACAGGCCTACCACTGGTAGGTGTAAACAATCTTAAGCAGGGGTTTTTTTTTTTGGTTGGAAGAGATTGACCTGAAACATATAATCAGCCCCTTCTGAAAACAAATTGCTTACAGCGTATACCACTTAGTAACAGCCTGTACCTAAAAGTGCCAACTTTTGTTTGAGTATCTAGAGCTTGATACAAGACTTCCATTAGATTCGAATCACTACGGTACTCACTATCGATCTGTAACTGATAACCAATTGACTTAGGTGTGTACCAAAACCTGGTATGAGTGGCTCAGTGGATGTAGAAGGCTTAACTAACTAGCCAAAGTTTTCATTTTGCGTTGTACCACCAGGTAATTGATACTACAAATAATTATAATGATATAAATTTGCTTAGTTAAAAAGCCTTCCCTCTTGGTTTTTTATTTTCTTTCTTAACAAAGCTTTATGATAATTACATTCTTATAATAATATGTGGCCAGCTTGTATACTGTAATTCTCTTTTAAAATTTACATATAAATCTAAGTTAGTTATTGAAAAATTTAAAACTTTTATAGATTAGATTTCGAACCAATGGGATAAGATACTGTTTTAGACAAGCCCCCCAGTTATATATATTCCAGTATAAACCAGCTTAAACTTAGTTGAAAAAACTATTTTTCAAGATCATATACATCAGATGTATGAGAATTCAAACTAAAACTATAGATTATATAATTCATAGATTTGATTTGAATTTACTATTGTTTTCTTCCCCGGCACGCGTGGGATTGAATAAATCTTTTATAACATTATTGTCATTTGCTATGATGATAAAATGGAAAAAACGGTACCATATCCGATATCATATAGCAATGAATAGTTTTACTAGATAGTTCTTTGCTGTTTATAGTGAAGGTGTATGAAATCTATATGTACAATTTGTACTATTCGAAATTACCCATTCACTTCAGCTGCGCATCAAACTCAGTAGTACGTATCAATTAAACTGATTGTAACATTAGCTACCAGGTATACTCTTTGGATGTTGAAAAATGAATTGCCCTGGCTTGCATTGGAGTTTGAAAAAAAATTGGAGTATGAATGATAAAACACTTCAAAGTACAAAGCCCGCGTGAAATCATGCAGTGTCAAGCTGGCTCAAGCGTGAACAATACATTGTCTACCTCAACGCCTTGATCGTCAATCGTATTGGTTGAGATTGTTCTGAGACTGTAGCCCAAAGTCTCCAGTATTCATCATTTTTGCTTCAAAGCAAGGCTATTACAATACTCAAGCAGCTAGACCCCGGCCCTTTAGCACAGGCCTGTCCAAACCACCCCAAAAAATCAATCCCACATAATTTTTATCAAAAAATTGACAGACAAAAATAACAGAATTGCTTTTTATTATTGTCTCGGATTTTGATCTTTGACAGGATATTGATCATCAGAAGTTGTAACGAAATAAATTATTATAACTGGAAACGTTACCATGGCAACTGTAATATTATTACACGTATTACCGGTAATAGATCCACAAGCTTATACTTTTTTTTGCTTTTTATGTTCGAATAAGGTTAAGCGACCGTTGAAAAAAATAGCTTACTCTGTAACACGCCCAGATTTTTTTTTATACGCTTAAATCTTAGTGAGTGGGTTTTTTTGTTGTTGTTGTTCTATAGTAAAACATTCAGGCTTTGTTAAAAAACTGACTTGTAACAGGTTTCAATCAATCAGGATCAAGGTCATAATGATTTAAAACGACAAATTTCAATGGATCTGATTGTGAGTCTCTGAAATTTTGAACTGATCATAGGTTTAGACCCAGTTATAACTATGGTATTAGCTAAATGATTGAAGAAAACCCTGGAAGGCTTTTAATAATTAATCAGCAATTCTTTCAAATGTCTTTGAGTAGTTTCGAACGTGCCCATTGTAACTAATAGGAACAAGTTCCATGATTAGGCACCCTAATAATGATTAACATGGACGTCTAGTACTTCAACTAGATTTAAAAGTTTTTTTTAGAAATAAATGTCATGGATGACAGTTAGGAAACATCTACAGTAAATATATGGACCCACACAAGCAAGTAGATATATCTATATTTGCCATATACATTATATATACCTACTCGGTATTCACGGTACTACTATAGTACCACTGGTGGCCAGTAGAACAATCGTATATATATATAGTGCCAGACCAGTAATGACATATTTAACTGTTATAATATTTATATTGATATCGGATATGGAAGGTCCAAATTGCCATATGGTTTAAATTTATACAAGAATCAAATAAATCTATTATCAGTACTGTAGATTTGAACCCAGACAAAAAAATATATATAAAGAATCTAGAGCTTGAAGTTTATAAGACATCTACTATAACTCGAGCTCTTTCAGTTTAAAAGGGCGTTAGTTACAAGTTTTGTAAGCGTTAAATTTTATTAGACAATCAATCTCAAACAAATTTAAACCAAAACCCCCCTATAAATCAAAATATCGATATATTAAAGTGTTCACATTCGTCATTTTAATGATATGCATTCAGGAGCCTTAAGAAGGTTTCCATAATTGTAGTCATCAAGTAAATTTTCAATATACCAATAATATGATAGTACTTGTATGGTCGTAATACATATTAGCTATAGTTATAAAGACTCTAGTTAAAGAGGAAAGGAATCAGGCTTTATTATCCAATGTAAAAATCATAAGCCCATATGAAATTTTTTCAAATGCTGTTGAATTGGTTAGATTATGAATCACTAGCTATAGCTTTGTTACTAGAGTTCTTACACATGTATAGTATGTACAACGCTGTAGATTGATAGATCTCAGAATCGAGCTCTAGACCAATATTGTAATTGCTCACGAAATAATCATATCACAGTATACCATGGCAGTAATTGTACCATCAGATATATATACATATGTAGTACTGTGTATATAGTTGCTACTCGTTTAAGCTGAGATCTATCTAATATCAAATCACGGCATCATTGATAAAATTTTGATTGTCATAACTTATTATTTAAAACTATAAAATAGAATCTCAAATCAAATCTACTTTCCTAACTAAGTAACGACTATTTTTCATCCATCCCATATATTACAGATATTATAGTATACTATGAAAAAAAAAGCCCTTTGTTCTTCACGTATCGATACATACCCCTAAAAAATAATATATATTTTCAATATGAAAAAATTTTTACTGTGATTTACTTCGCAAAGTATTATAGATTAACAAGATCCAACTATTAAACCTCCTTCCAATATCATTACGTAGATCTCGACTGTTAACTAGTTTTAATCAATAATAACTACATAGATCTATAATACAAGCTTACTAGTTGTGTATAACTGATGATAATAATAAAATTCCAAGGTCTATCTACGGCACAATAAAGATATTTTTAAACTACTTCGTTTTATATACATGTATTATTGGTTTTATTTTATATATAGAGTATAATATTATAACAATATTGATCAAGGATTATAAAATAACAGCAATGGCCTGGTTGAAAGAATTCACACTATAGTATACTGTAATTTAAATTGTAATACCAATGGTAAGTATAATAGTGCCCATGGGGATCTTCAGACCTGATATACATATGCTGTATATATATAGATGTGGGTTATAATAAAAAATTTTGACGTTTCAAAAAAATTAAGCCGAGAAAAAAAATGACTTAGCCGGGCCTGTACCAGGGTAATACAATCCAAATGATGTATAATGTAATTATAACTCTAAGCTATCCATAACAAATTCTGGTAGTTGACCACAAACGTATTTCGACAAAATGCACTAATCATCGATAAGATCTATCGATTATTACCAAGTCACCATCATTATGGTAGTGTGGTACACAAGAAATAAAAAAAAAATATTTATCCACTTCCATTGATATATCATTAAATAATATATTATGATCAATTTACATAACGTAACAATGTAGTAAGGATCGAATCTAAATTTATCCTATAGGGATATATTATAAATTGATACTACAGTAAAATATTAATTTAAATTTATCTGTTCTTCGATACGGTGGTGCATTAGTTTAGTTTTGTCACCAATTGTTGCTTTGACATGATTATAACCTGAGATAATTAATCTCAGAAAAATATCCACTATAAAAAATCACATTAGTTCAAAATTTAACCAAGCTGCGGGACTGCACTATGATATATCGCAACCAACAATTGTAGTACCAGCTGTTATAGATAATACATGTAAGCATTAGGATATTGAGGGTAATGGATAATATTATGAATCAATTTTACCGAATAAAGTTAGTTTATAATTATCCAGCATAATGTATATGCATTCATGAATACGGGGGACTATATATGCATTAGCGTTCAATTAAGTTGGCCGTAATATTATAAATAAATATCTGTCACAAGTCATGAATGGATCCAATTAGACTAATGCATTATCTAAAATTAACTAAAACTTTTAGTGGTACTGTTATTATTATTATTATTATTATTATTTAAGCAACATGGGAGGTTAAGATCTCGATCGAGCCTTTGTATTGATCTAAGTGTCAAATTGTAAAAATAGACTAAACTTGATAATAACAATTGAGGATTTGATACAATACATGTATATCAAGTAATCCAATTAGACCTACACCAAGCGAAACTACATAAAAACTACCACAAATTACTAAAAAAAAAGGCCACATCTTTTTTTCAAATTAGATTGATTGGTTGCTCTTTATATCATAGCTATATATTTTTAATGCACCCCAATTAAATGTCATCCTCCACATGTTTTATGTGTGCAACCAAAAAAAAAAATTTTGACACCCATCCATCCAATAAATTTTTCTCTTAAATGAATGGCATCCTTTATCCGATATCAATTTGAACAACCAAAAAACATTTTGACAGCCAGCCTCACCGTAAAAAAAAAATTAACACTGCAGTTCTCAGCTGGCAATAAAGAGTATTTTTAGCAACCCGGCAAAAAAATATTTTAGCCCGTTAAAAAAAAATCTTTTTTCTGCCATAGAAACTACAAAACTACACTGTACTGTCATTGTATATTATACAAGCTGTTGAAAATATGACCGCCTCACGGAAACCCGGCTGCATGATACCACTCAAGATAAAATTACACACACCTTGAAAAATGATCAGCGTAATTATTTGGGATTAGTGTAATTATTTTTTTTTGAGGATAATATTATTAATAAATTAGCCGCATGCATATCACATCTGTAATCATTTAGATTTTGACACGCATAATGATTCTTAGGATCAGATATTGATTAATTTAGCGTATTCTTAAATAATATACATGTAGGCTTACTTGGTATCAGTAATTTGTGGTATTAATTATGGTTATAATTTAGGCGTTCGTTGATTTCAGGAGTCGTCAGTTTGATACGAGGTCTACAATTAGTACCAGTGCCTACCATGTATGACTAGAAACTAACACGTCTGAACTAACGTGTAAAGTTATATCGAGTAATTGTCGATCGCGTTTCATAGCTATGCCTTGATCTCGAGGTCCAATTCAGTTTGGTATAGATGCCTCAGCGTGTCCAAGTAGTATCGATACAAGTCCTGGATCGATCGATATAACTACAGTATCAGGATTCAGCTTAGTAAACTGCTATGATATAGATATCAAAAATATTTGATAATTAATACATGTAAGGCCAATTCGTAGCTGGTCACTTTGAATCTTTCACATATACCCTCAAATGAATACATGTAACATACATGTGATATGGACCTAAATAATGATACAGTTCTAATGCATGCATAAGATCATGATTTTAATGTTATTTTTCTCGATCTCGATCTTCTCGATTGTCAACATAAAGTTTGATAGTCTAAAAATTATTTACTAACCTATTAGAATCTCTTGAAACTCAAGATTTTCTTACAATATCTTTTATGTAACATGAATAGCCGATTTCATATTGATTTTTTTTGACCTATAACACTCTGAGTAGTCCTCACAATTTATCAGAATTGTGTACAACAAAGCACCTCAATCACCCAATTGCAATGTTTCCCTATGGCAAAATGATTCATTATCAACCTTTGAATTCAAACTAAGTGTTTTGTTATTTTAATTTAGATTTGATACAGCTAGTTTCCATTTGTTTACATTTTTAACAATTATCAAGGCGGTATATAAAGATCAATAACCGGATACCGGTCGAAACAATCCTCAAAAAAATCCAATATCACAATTGTCTTCTATAAGCTCGCCATTGAGTATTACAATATAATTCAAAACTTCTAAACTATTGAAAAAGCTCTAGAGTACCGGATTAAGGTTTACGTTATACCATTCTAGAAACCCCCCTAAACACAAAAAAAACTTTAATTTTCATTATAATGGTAAATAATATTATTACCGTTTCGGATAACTTTATTTTTCCCATAATAATTTTTAAAAAAACTTTATTTAAGCTTAGTTCTGATGGTACTCGTGTAACAACTGCGTGTATTATTGTATTCACACTATTACAATACGAAAAATTTTGCTTATCTGATCGAACTAACTCCTGTTACATGAGAAAAATATTAACCCGGGTCAAAAATCCCTACTAGAACATATCTGATTCGTAATTGAATACATTATATTGTATATATATTTGATACATTATAAAGTGTTAGACTTACGAAAACGGGGTTTTGATATGGTGGTTGAGAAAAACAAAACGGTTAAATTAATAATATTTATTTCGAAATTTTGTTTGATCAGATAATAATAGGAATTTCGGCCAACTAGTAAATATCTGATATATATTTAATGATTCATTTTTTTTGATTATTAATTGAATTTAGTTAGAAAGCTAGTATAGTAAATTTTTAGGGCAAGATACAAGGTTCTGGACTCTATTTGAATCATTAATACCGATTTTAAATAATAAACAATGTCGATTCAAAAAAACTATTTCGAGAAAAAAAATTATAATCAAAAAATAACCCAACAAAAGAAACATTCTTAATATCCTTATCATAAAAACAAAATTACCAAGCAAAAAGCTCAATGGGCCCCTAAATCAAGTGATAGGATTGGCATCTTTTTGCAATTGTAGAATCTTTTTCTATTCCTTCTTCTCCACAGTGTTTATTTATTTTAAAGTTATTTATAAAAGTCCTTGTTATATATACCTTGACGCCGTTCGATAGATTAATTTTGGAATCTATTACAGCTAATTAATCTATTTCGAAGGGTATCATGATCAATGAAATTAAATTAAATTTTTTTAAATATATACATATGTAAACAATAAAATCCAGCGGTTATCTTAGTTAAAGCCTAGGTGTAGTAATTTAAGGTTAAATATATGCAATATTTCTAAAACATGCATTTTTAACCTAGTCACTGTGCTTATTATTCAAAAATGTATACACCTACAGTAGCGCGAAGACACCTCATACCTAATACACTGACCAGATTCAGAATCATAGAGGGGAAAAAAAATATTAATTATTATTTAGTACCTGTTTAATTTGAATTACTAATTGCAGACAATCTATAGGACTTGTATACTAAAACATCACGGATTGGAAATACCCCAAGCAAATCAATGGAGATTTTAAGATTCCTAGGCTAACCAAGTTGAGTAGTAGCAAGATAAACCTACCAAGGTATTACTGTAAATTATTATAACAATTAGAAATAATTTAAGTTCAAAGCCCGTGCCCTTATTTTTCTTGGTACGGATATATCGATACGGATACAATTGAGTAGTGTACGTATAAGATAGAAGACATTCCTATTACAAGTTTAGAACATTATACTCAGTGTACAATATTATTTATTGAAAAAGGCAGTGCACCTATATATCCTTTGTCTTATACAAATAATATATATAATATTGTACAGTATTTATACACTTTGAATATATGATTAGCTATAGTTAACTCAAAATCTTGGTACAATGAAAAAAGCTTAGCTGAAATGAACGTGCTTCTTTTGCGGGGATGAAGTAACATTATTAAAGCCTATGATTGTTTGAAATACAGTACTAATTGCTTGATCATAAAAAGGGATACGATATATGGATATAGAAGTTTCAAATTGTTTCTTTATTATTTCAGTTTTAAAATTGTTACAGGATTCAATCATTAAATGATGCCGAAATATAACAGATAGGTAGGTGTACTATTGTACAAGCTTTCAATGCAATTATTATGTCTAAATTTGAAGTCAAATTTTTACAGTAATAGTTCTATCAATACACAATCAATTCAGATACATTCGATGCACATGTTGTACACACGCAAAAAAAAAACGTGCTTCTTCAGATATATAAATCTCAGTTTACATACATAATATGTAACATACATAGATAGATATCACTGGTAGTATAAAAACAATCTTAAAATTTTAGATCCGAGGAATAAATAACAGCTTGATACCTTGATATGTTTGTGGGTCTAATGCCTTTCCTAATGACCAATGTCTTTTTTTTTTTTTCTTTGACGGATATTCCGCAACTAACAACATACAATTACAACCTAATATAAACTACAAAGTTGCCCGTGATCCATTAAAAGATTAGGAAATCATCCAGTTATTCAAAGAATTGAAAAGGCATCTTCAATTTCATGAATACACTGTAGTTTTGCGGAAAAAAAAAAAAAAAATTACATTACCGACCGCCTTGACAAATCCGGTTGTTCGTGTAATGATGATGATAATTTGTCTTAAATTTAAAGTTTAGTATACTTCTTTTTTTTTTTGTTAAAATTAGGGCCTTGAATAAGGTCTATTTAAGCTTCAATTTATAAAATATTGAATCAATCAGTGATGAAGTAATCTAATTTAAAAATAATATTGCCAGCCATTCATTTCAACTTTTTTCTCCAGTGGTAATAGATGGAGAAATATCAAGTTGCCACCGGGATCTTTAAATCGACACTAGAATATGAAAGTCCATAGGACACACACTATTTTAAGTGTTCTGTCTATTATACTGTAGAACGGAGGCCCACCTTTGCATTAAATCTCGATAGCAAATGCCATTAGGAGTAAACTTTGAAAGAATTTTGAACAAATAAAAATAATAATAATAGAGAGATAAGAAGACTATATTTAGCTAACCTAGCTTGTACGCACATGTAGAATTTCGAATCAAGTACACAAAAGAGTTGTGGATATAATCAAATGATAAATTTTGATTGTTTGTGTGCGGAATTTAATGAGGAATTGGAATGATCATGATGTTATATTTCGATGATAAGATAGCTCATTGTTAAAAATAGACTTTATAAAAACAAAAAAAAAAAACTTGTTATATTTGATAAAAATAGTACACCAAGTACGAAGTTGTACGCCCTCAGCCATTGAAATGAATTCAATAATTAATGGCAGGTGAAAAGATATCTCTTTATGCATGAAATTTGCGATGAGGATCAAAAATCATTATGGTCAGGGCTTTTAGAAAATTTAAACCAGCTTGTGAGGCCCGGGAAATCTGTAATTACAACGTTACCCTTCATGTATACCTGGTATCTTTGATAAGAGCTGACAAACTTACGTTAAAGCTGTATAAAAAAATTAAAATTAACAGCGGAGATGTTTTGATAGAGATCAACTTTTTTTTATCAAGCATAAAATTTTTTTTTACATATGTACCAGGTATACATTTTCTACAACAACACTGAGTTACCATGAGCAACTACCACAGTGTAAAGTTCAGTAGATTATCAAATCTCTATATAGATATATGAGATGAAAGATAAACATTAGTGTGTAGTTTGCTTTTTTTAATATCCTGAAACTTTTCTCTTTACGCCCTGTCTTTTCCTTACATTTCAAATCAAGAAATTTTCGATGTAGATCCTTTTTTTTTTTTTTTCTTCGAAATTTTTCAGGTTTCTGTTTATTTAGACTAAGAGGCTTTCAAAATTTAAGCCAATGGTCTACATATGCTGGGCTTGTTCTAGTTGTAGTAACCTGCAGGCTTGACAAGTACACGGCTATTAGCTTAAGTTATAGGTAGACTCAAGGCATTAACTTTTTTAAAGTGGGCAAGGCTGACTGACCTGCTGAGGCATTCATTCATTCATTCGATGCTTCGCTTGCGCAGAGAATTAATAAAAAAAACGTTTTAGATTGATATCGGAGGGACGTTCCCGTTTAGAATAAAAAAAAAAAAAAAACGTTAGAGATCGCGATCTATCTCTCCTAAGTCTATTAAAAATTATGATCTGTCATATTATAAAAAAATGATAATTACATTGTCCACAAAAAAATAAGTACAAATTGTTGTGTCGTCTTCTCTCAAGCTTGTGTTATTTTATAAAACGGCTCAAATCACGGAACTCCGACCTACACTCAACTGGACTAGAGACTTTAAAACTACACTTAGCTAAGACTGTAAACTTAAGACTACTGTACTACTTCAGACTGTAGATTCATTAAAAAAAATAACAATGAAAAGCGTCGATCGATCTCGATCTCTTTCTAAGTGCAAAGCTTCTATCATAAATTATCACACAATGGTGAAGAATATTCTCTGAAAAAAATTTTGCTCATTTAATAATAATAGCTCATCCTGAACATGGATTAATTACTCAGTATACCATATATAATGAACTATTTGTGGGTTCAACCTGATAGTACAATTTAAAGCGTGCATAGAGTGTATATTATAGCTTATAAACATCGATCTCAATCCAATGGATTTAAATGTTTGATATCTATAGAGATTCTAGGCTTCTCAGATATTTTAAATATAATATCTAGAACTATAAAGTATTTAGAGAATATACAAGTATGACTTTTTATACTATTATAATAGATATATGGGCTCTTTACTATGCACATTTTGATAGAATATATACATCAATTTTTTTTTTTGAGCTACCCCCTTAATAATATAACCTAAGCTTTTAATATATAAACTGTCACTGTTGTTCCAATAGTTTATATTATTGATAACTTCTACCTGAGTTGTATTATTATAATATTATTATATTTCTATACTTAAGTTTCTACCAGGATAGTGTAAAGAACAATTCAAAAACTTATAATACGTGTTTATAAAAAAAATAAATAAAAACATCTCATGAAACTTTTGTGCAGTCAATGGTAACAACTCCAGCTTGTTTTAAAGGCATTTATACATATATGGGATCAATTTTAGCTAGCAACAACAGCATAAATAAAAACAAGAATGTAGACACACCTCTATTAGCATTAATTGTAACTTGCATGCTATGGTAACAATTTTTATTATCAATACTGGTATCTACTAAGCGTAATAACAAAATATACCTGGTAATATTTGTGATAAAACTGACACTAACGCTTTTGACAACTATTGCTATCTAAATTGCTTTTGACAGCTTTGGTATACCTTCTATATATCATAAGATAATATTATATTATTAAGAAATAGATTATAGCTAGTACTCTCAGAAGGTTTATAATATAAATATAATGTTATATTAGATACTCTATTTGGTATAGAGAGCAATTTAAAGAAAACAATTAAATAAGTTACATTTCAAAAGAATAGAAAACTAATACCTCCTAAAGCAGGGTATAAGTCTCAATGAATGATATTCTAATAAAACCAGCCTCTTGAATATTCTATAAAAAATGATCAGTCAATTCATTTTACATAGAATGAAATTTACACTTTTAACTCAGGCATGTTACATAATAATACTAATTAAGTTTAAAGTCGAATACGTTTCAATCGAATGACTTCAAACAGTATCACCTTTTCTAATGCTTCTTGATGCTTTGAAGTTTTACAGTTAAAACGATCAATCAATTTCACAGAAAAACACAACAACAACAACAGTTCAATTCATTTAAACCATGTTGATGCATTGCATTATAAACCAGTTTAAAATGCCACCCAGTTTCGATCGCGAGGCCGTTGAAGTATACGTCTTATAAGCTTAAGCTTAAGAATATTCATGCTTTAATAATGTACTATAGTAACTGTGCAATTATTTTGTTTTTTATTTTGGCACGCGAGACAATAGTGCGTGCACCTTTAAGAAACCGTTAACCCTATAATCAAAGCTTGAACATTATTATCATAAATTAATAAATAAATTAGGGGATGATAAAGCTTTTTTTTTTTTTTTTATGATGACTGGGGGGGATCCTTACCTGGTAATTATCTAGTACATGTAGTTAGGGTAGACTGATGAAGGTTGGAAATTTATGGCTGAACTGCTGGTATCGATATCCTATTTTTACACTAACAATTTAACTAAAACTTCCACTATCAATTTTAAAAATGAATTCATTCATTCATTCAATCATATTGAGAAATATTACAATAGTGCCATGCCATGTCCTCAGGTGTATTCTTTCCCTGAGCCCTCAGGCTGTTCAAAAAAAGCGACTGTATTGCTTTTATTAGCAAATAAACATAGCTTGAGACATTTTTTTATTTTTTTCAGAAAAAAGTAAATATGAGGTTGAATGTTTGAGTTTGCTTTTTTTTTTGTACTAACCTCCCCCCATGCATCGTAAAATTTTTGAGTACTGTAGATTTTTGAAATTTCTTTTTATTATTATAATATATAAAAAAAAAAAAAAAAAAAGGGACCCAACTTTTTTTTCTTCTAAAAAGAAATACATATAATTAAAAAGAAAATATTTATTATAATTCAAATTGATAACGTTTATATTATCAAGCGAAGAGAGGTGCATACAAGCTTGTATTAGAAAAAAAAAAATGAGAATAAACAATGCCAAAAAGTAATTAAATTTAGCCTATTTCTACACCTCATAATATATTATCATAAACCTGTTAATTATGTATACATCAAGAGCTTTTAGAGAGAAAAAAAAAAAGGGCCATCAAAAAGAAACGATGAAATATTTTTGGTTCGAAATATTCATATGGCTCTGTGCAAGATCTCTTTAGAACAGAAAAAAAAAAGAAATAATAACTTGCATATGGCTGTTTTTCTCTTTTTTCCATTCACAATTTTTGTATATTTTTTATTTTATATTGGACAAGATTTTTTTTTTTAAAAAAAAGTATAAAAGAGACCAAAGATCCGGGTTTCTAGATGTACATCTCATTGCCAATCTTTTTGATAAAAAAAAAACCTAACTATTCAACAACATTTTTATATATAAATAAAACTAATTATCCTTTTATCAAAGAGAACTTTTAAATCAATCTTTTAAAAACTATAATATATATATCAATCAAGAAAAAGCATTATAAATAAATATACAAAAATGAATTTGGTTAGTTATCCACCACCAGCTCCAACTCCACAATATTTGCATCAAATGTATCCAAGACCGGTTCAACAATCAAATACTCATCAACCATTAGCATTACAACAACCACAACAATCTTCATCATCACAACCACAACAACAAAATATTAGATTACCATCAATTCAAGAATTATTACCAGATAGCATTTGGAGTTCAAAACGTCCAACTCCACCAAAATTATCATCATCATCATATCCAAATTCTAATTCTAATTCATCTGCATATACTTATCATCACCAACCAGGCATGATTTCACCACCAATTAGTCAAGCATCTTCACCAAATCCTGCATCAATTTCAAATCCAGTCTATCATAGTTCAGAACATCATCATCCAATTTATCATGCACCACCACCACCGCCTCCTCATCATTTACAAGGACCACCACCACCATTCCATCATTTACCATCACCACCAGTATCACATTCATTACCTGCAACATCTCCATCACCAATTTCAAAACCTGGTCATCCAGCTAAGAAAAGAAGAGGTAATTTACCAAGACAAGTTACTGATATTTTAAGAACTTGGTTACATGAACATGTTCAACATCCTTATCCAACTGAAGCTGAAAAGAATGATTTGATGAGAAGAACTGGTTTAACTTTAAATCAAATTTCTAATTGGTTTATTAATGCAAGAAGAAGAAGATTACCTGCTATGCATAAGAATAGAGAAAAACAAAGAATGTATTCTCAACATTGAAGAAAAAAACTAATTGCTTTATGAAATAAAAAAAAGCTTATTATTATTTATGATTTATTTTGATTTATTTTTTATTAACGAGTTAACGAATATTATTTATTTAAAAAAAAAAAAAAAAAAGATTTTTATTGAAACAAAATTCTAAAAAGACTTTCAAAAGTTTATATGTATCTATCTGAGGCTGGATCCTCATTTCTCTCGTTATTATATTTAAAAAACTAAAAAAAAAAAAAAAAATACTAAAATTTATAAAAAAAAATTTAAACAATATCTTTTAGAAAAAGATTCTAGCATGTATATAAAAATACCATTACCCCCAAAAGTCGAACACAATTGACTATTATCAATAAAAATCCTTTTTATTTTTTTTCTGGCAATTATTATTCTCTTTTATTTTGTAGACAATAACTAGTTAATATAACTTGAAACATTCATAAAATCATTATTAAATATTAAATATTTATAAAAGAAAAAAACCTACATTGCATTATCGTTATCAACAGCTGCTTGAGTCCATCTTTTACCATACCCACCTCTTCCCGGATCATAATCATCTCTAAATTCATCACGAACTTGACCACCACTAGAACCACGACCAAATTGTCTACCTTCTGAAAATCCAGGATCTAAATCAATTCTAATAACTCTATCATCTAATTTAGTATGATTTAAATATCTTAAACATTCTAATGCTTCTTCATGTGTATAATATTCTACAAAACAAAACCCACAAGGAGTTTTATTAAATCTATCCAACCCCATAATAATTCTTTTAACTTCTCCTGATTTTGAAAATAATTCAAAAATTTGTTCTTCTGTTGTGAAAAATGATAAATTACCTACATATAATGTTGAACTGGTCTTTGTTTGTTCTAATTCGTCTCTACCTTGTTGATGTTTTCTTGCTTGTCGTAGTAAATATGCACTTGGACCATCAGTCCGTTCTGTTGAATGTTTTGAAAATGATTCTTCAGTTAATGTCATTTTTTAATTTGATAATGTATTGTCGTCTAATTGTTTATTTTTTTTTTAGGTGTTGATAAATTTTCTTGTCAAAGGATTTAGAAGGTTGGGATGATAAAAAAAATTTTTTTGGGAAAAAAAAATAGTTCTCCGACCCCCGATGTTTATGGCCGCGCGAAAAATTATTTTTTTACCTCATCAAATTTTTTGGCGTACTTGGTTTGCCACTTTATAAAATCGTCAATGACCTTGACATGTATTTGTTGATAATATTATTATAATAATGATAATGAGAATGGATTATTATATTCATTTTAATAGATCATCATAGAAATCTTAAGGTGGTGTAGAACTCGTTAAAAATTTTTCAAAGCAAGGGTCATTGAAAAATATTATTTTAAAATGGAGTTAGTTAGACTGTAGATAGAAAAAAAAAATTTTCTTATTTTGCCTTCGATCTTATAATCTGAAAGATTGTTTATAATAATCAGTTGACCTGAATAGAAAAACGTTGGTATAATAATATTTTTTTTACCGTATTTTTTTATTGATAATAAACAAGTTGATGGTTATTGTGATAATTAAAAATCATTATTGTTCTTGATCTATAAGTTAGGTAGAATTTTTAGTGCCATTGATCAGCTAAAGAGTATTTATCAGGTTGGTTTCCATCGAGTTTAAAATATATGTTTATACCCTAAAACCAGAAATCTATTTATGATCTGGTAATATTATATACACTGTATATATATAGTCAATGTCAGACTGCTTCAATGTATACGTTCAATGACTTGAGATCAGGTTAAATTTTTAAGTTTGATCCATTCCCATATCTAAAATGTAAATTTAAGGCATACGATAAAATAATGAATGTAAATCGATTATAAATATACAACCAAGAAACTAACCTTAAGGTTATATAAATAAATCCAGCATAACTAAAGCTATTAATCGATCATCTGCATTAAAAAAATAAATCCATTCTACAGCTTACCATACTTGGTATTATAAACTGTAAATCGTCAAACAAAATAACTAGGGTATGTATATAATAATATAATTGTAACAGACTCAGTGTATTATGTAAACAATTTATAACAAAAAACAGTTTGGTACCTAAATCACCCTGAAAATAGACAGGTGCAGGTTGGTTGTTTTGGTATAAGCAGTTGTACAGTACACTAATAGTAACTATCGATTATACCAATAACCAAATTATGGTACAAAATAATACCTATTACAAGTACTTGGAAGCTAAATTCAGTAGTTAATTTCGCCTAATACAAAATTAAGTT
>JAJLUL010000007.1:221513-236111 GCA_030564325.1 Blastobotrys capitulatus
TTTTTTTTTTTTTTTTTTTTTTCTTAAACTTTTTTTTACTATTTTTCAAAACATTATCATTTCATATCTATGGGAAACTCTCCATCTAAAAATGCAACCAACGGTTCTTCTTTGACACAAGCTCTTGAAGCTACTTCTGATGAATCGTCTGGTGACGATTCGGGTGGTTGTAGTGGGTATATACGAAATCATCAAAGTTTAAGTTTAAATAATAATAAACAACAACAACAACAACAACATCGACACCACCAGCGGTTAAATAGTATTAATACTAATAAGACAATTACTAACAACTATAATAACAAACAATCATCACCGCCAAAGTCTAATAATATTAATATACCGCCGGCGTCAAAAAAATCTAGTAATAACAACAACCATTCAAGCAGCAGTAGTAATAGCCCATTAACTCCATCTTCAAGTTTATCTACTCCTTCAACTGTAGATACTTTATATTCCTCTTCATCTTCATCATTTGAAATTATGGAACCAATGACTACTCCAAGAAAAAAAATCGAACGAACAAAAAGTTCTAATAGTAGTTGTAATACTTATACCCCAAAAAAAAAAAAATTACCAATTAATGATTATATTGATAGATTATTAAATGCCAAAAGTACTAAAGAATTTTGTTTAGAACCTGCAGAAATTAAATCAATTTGTCGTGCTGCTTCAGCAGTGTTTATGTCACAACCTGTATTTTTAGAATTAGGTACACCAGTTAAAGTAGTTGGTGATGTTCATGGTCAATATGGTGATTTGATGAGAATTTTTCAAACTTGTGGTATGCCACCAAAATCTAATTATTTATTTTTAGGTGATTATGTTGATCGTGGTAAACAAAGTTTAGAAACTATCATGTTATTATTTTGTTTAAAAATAAAGAATCCTGAAAATGTTTTTTTATTAAGAGGTAATCATGAATGTGCAAGTGTTACAAAAGTTTATGGATTTTATGATGAATGTAAAAGAAGATGTAGTGTTAAAATTTGGAAATCAATTGTTGATGTTTTTAATACATTACCAATTGCTGCAAGTATTGGTGGTAAAATTTTTTGTGTTCATGGTGGATTATCACCAAGTTTACATTCAATGGATGATTTAACTGATATTCAAAGACCAACTGATGTTCCTGATAGTGGATTAATTAGTGATTTATTATGGTCAGATCCTGATGCATCTGTTTCTACTTGGGGAGATAATGATAGAGGAGTATCTTATTGTTTTGGTAAATCAATTGTTGATAAATTTTGTAAAAAACATGGATTTGATTTAATTGCAAGAGGTCATATGGTTGTTGAAGATGGTTATGAATTTTTTAATCATCGAAAATTAGTTACTGTTTTTAGTGCTCCAAATTATTGTGGAGAATTTCAAAATTGGGGTGCTGTAATGTCAGTTAATAAAGATTTATTATGTTCATTTGATTTATTAAAACCATTGGATAATAATAATACTGGTGTTAAAAGAGCTGTTAAAGTGGTTCAAGAAGCAGTTTATAAACGATCACCGTGAAGGAATTATCATTAATTTTGACACACCTTATGTACTTGTACTTTATATAATTTTTTTTTGTTATTAGGGATTTTTTTAATATTTATTTATTTTTAAAGAGAATACATTAATTTTATTGTAATATTTTATGAAAATTCGTGTTTATTATTGTTTTTATGTAGAGTATATTTTTATTTTGAAATTGTAGGTAATTGTAATGTGATCATAAGGAACCCATGCCTTTGGGATTATCTGTTAGTTAATCGTATTGTACATTATTTAACAATCTATACCGGTATATAAATCATGTAATAAGGGGTGAAAATTATGGTATACCATACATATATATATATATTAAAGTATGGGCTAAATGATTGGTCATGATCAGTTACCAAAACTTGGTAATCATACTACATTTGAAAATATTTTTTTAACCTGTATCGATCAGCTATCATCAATGATCGATTTCTATATACTCAGTACTATCTAAGTGTAAAGTTATCAATTGTGTTTATTTATAATCAAATAGTATCTGATTGTTCGAATTATGTATCTTGGGGAAGTCAATATTGGTGGCAAAGAAAAATTTTAGCTTGACGTGTTTTACTAAGCCAAACTTTATGTTAGGCCTATATTAAAGTGTGTAATTTAAGCATGTATTAAGGGGACTATAAAATTTTTTTTAAAGTTTTTGTGGAGGTAAAAAAGATTTATAACGGCCTCCGAATTTTTTACAGCGAGTTGTACTTAGTACTACTGTGTAAGTACTAAGGTAGTGTAATTTTTTTGTTTTGTAAAAAATTTGACATTATTATTAATCAGGGTAACAAAGGCTTATATGTACTTGAGCAGGTGCCAAGTTACAGATGTTACTATAGCGCTTTAATTAATTAATTAGGGGGGTTAAATCAATAGGTAATCAATTAGTCGGTATCGGATCTCGGATATCGGGAATCAAGAGCGAAAGGGGGGCTTTTATAGCTGGGGTTGGTTGGTTGTTGATTTTTAGCGACAGAAGATGTACTGTGGTAGAGCAACAACGAAATGTTTAGAATACTTTGAAGTAAATTCGAAGTTCCTGTACATTATATATTGAAGATACACCTAGTCTTGTGGCAGACATAAGTTCTTTGATATTATGACCATTATACCTGGGGTATATCGTTTCATGAAAATTTTGAAAGGTTATAGATTATTCAAATCTATAAGATATTGTTTGTATACGGCCCCACATATTTTTTCAGGATTGGGGCCCCCAGATGCTCTTTGTTACTACATGTATAGAGTTACTTTATACTGTAAGTTGAAATGGCAAACATATATATTTATGGGAATTATAGTACGAGTATATGTGTATATTAGTAGTATATTCAAGATCTGGAGGGTATCATAAATCATAGATTATTATGTATAGACAATAGCTATCACAGAGCTCTACGTTACAACCTACAATTGTACATACATGTTTATTACAGTATGAATGAAGGAGGGAGGTTTTTAGCTAGACTGGCTGGTGTACACAATTTACTCCACTATTTATTACCTATAGTTTAGAATCTATTATATATATTTCATTAATGACTATGACTTAAAGCCAATTGTAGTTATTAGATTTCTATTAAACATTTTCAACTGTAAATTTAACCCTATCAGTCAGGGTGAAAAAAAAAAAAAAATTTAAACACTTTTACTCCACAAAAATAGATTCTTATCTAAATGGTACTCAAAGGAGTTTATATTTGTTCTTTAAAGCTTTGATTCAGATTAGATATTTGAATGTAATTTTCAGATAGTAGTGTTCATTAGTGTTGGATTATACTCGAGATATGTTAAATTGAAAAATTAAATAGCAATAATATATGAATGGTTGTAGATTTATACGATTGATTTAACGACTTCATAATAATTCTTACTTACACTAATTCTAAGTTTTATTTTCTACCACCTAAGAACTGTATATTTTACTTAATCCTTTAGCATTGGATTATACTCGAGATATTTTGTAAAGTTAATTAGTATTAATATATTCTGTAGATATAGAGATATAGTTGTAAACTTATACGATTGATTAATGGGTTCAGAATAATTACGGTAATTATTTATGCTTGTATTCTGAGTGTTATATTATACCATCCAAGAACAGTATATACTTTACTAAAACCTTTTCGCTTTTTTAAATTTATTAATTCTGAAAGTTGATGGTTGAAAGGAGAGCAGAGCAAAGCTAGATGCAACTAAATTAATATTTTGATATTCAACATATATTGGAAATTATAGCTGCGACAGGTGTGTTATAAGTGCGACCGTCAACCAAGGATTCTTGTAAGAATTATCTGTTATGCAGCGAACTAGGTGGGTTATAACTATACATCTCCAGAGCAGGCATAGATATATCAGGATGTTCAGAATGTATTCGAAATATATATCACCCATCTCAATTGGATGTTATTTTATACGATATTAAACGTGAGTTTCAAACCACTTGCCAGCTCTATAGATCACACAATATGATTAATTGGGTTATGCTCAAATGTATGGCGCTTTTATTATATATATAATGAAGCAGCACATCAAATACTTGAATTGGGTTCAAATATATATCATATTATAACAGCTGAAAACCTTGTTGAAATATAGAAAAACATGAAATCTATTATTTGAATTCTTAAGATAGCTATAGCTAGCAGAACATCGTTGTACATAATGTCCTTGGCTTCTTCAATGTAGTTAAACATTAGTATTTAAGTTTTAATCTCTGTTGAGATCTCTCACAAGTTTACAATTGCTTGTCAAACACTGATATCTATAATCCAAACATTTCTAAGACTAATTATGCATTCTTTATTTTAAAATAAAATATCCCCACTTATAAACCCGATCTACCAGGTAATGACACCAGAAAATAAAAAAAATTGCACATCAAAATAGCCAACAAGACCTACTAACACAAAAAATATATACAGTATATATATCTAGGGCTCCTCATTGATATACCTAGAAGGAAATGTTGTAATGACTGTATAACTTATTGTACAAAACTTGAATACTTGAATACTTGAATATTTGAATCAATGATATCTATTAATTATTAATAGCTACCAGATATCTACTCTAGGTTTATCTGGAGAGATTGATGTATCACCTATTTATAGTACCATATAGTTTTATTTTTATAAATAGCTTATAGATACATTGTATAATCATATCCTTAAATAATTCCCAAAAAATCTAAAATAAAGAAGTGGCTAATCACAGTACATTGTAATTAAATCTGATTATATATTGTACAATGATTAGTTCCACTGAGGTATAAAAAAAAAATCGCGATCTGACTTGAAGCATAGGTCATCAAATTTCAAGTCAAAATGGATTGTTTTTAGTGATTTATCCGATAACCTAAGCTTGTAAATATATGCAGCCTTCATTGATTGATAAAAATAAATAATATTACAGACCAAAATTTTATACGGGCGGTGCTACATATTATTATTATGATAGATTATTTTAATTACAGCTATAGTATACAGTACCGGTATAAACCAATTGATACTGCAGCCCAGGCTTGGTTGCAATATTATTTTATTTCCCCTAGATACTTTTTTTGAAATGACAAGTGTCAAAAAAGCAAAAGAATAAAGTGCTCTAATACCAGGTATCTGATAGATTAAATCGATATATTAATAACTTAGAAATAAGTTAAGAAACTTAGTCTAGTATACAGTACCCCTCTCTATCCAGATCTTGAATACATTGTAGTAAATATTTATGATTTCTGTAAATACTTAAAGTGGCTTCTATTACCGGTATTTAATTCATTAACTAGTCCATAATGCACTTAGTAACACCAATTGCGTTGGACTTTAATGTAATCAAACTTGCATCTACAGTACTGCACCTACTGTATTGACTTAAGCTTACACACTGTTAGTGTACTTGTAGGCACAAATTTCTTTACGGTGGTGCACCAAGTTTACTCAAGCTTGAATTTAAAAAGCAAATAATCCTAAAACGATCGACAATACTCGTGAAACAATTCATTTTTTTTGTTTTTTCAAGATTCATGATCGACAAAAATATTTTAACGGTCGCATTGTTGGTTTGCGCGAGCGCTCATCAATTTTTGCAATCAAATCTCGATTGATTGATTTAAGAAAAAATCTTTGCTGTTGCAGTACGTTATTTTTTTCAAAGGCTGACTGACATTTACACTCAGTGCTCTTGTCGTACTGTCATACATGTAATTATATATAGAATAGAATATTCTAAATTTAAATACACTCAATTTATTGTGAGTCTTCATTGAATCATATGGTCAGTGCTCAATTAATGCAATTTGTTAAACCTTAAAATGATATTACAATGATAGTAGACTGGTTTTAAGTAGAATTAAAAAAAAACATAATGTTATTTACCAAATTTGACATTGTGCAAGGTACAAATGCCATCTAGTTTCATGATAGATTTTTCATAAGTACCTAGTTTATCCTAAGGTTTTGAATTATGTGAAGAAACTTTCGATGGTTGCTTTTGATCATAAGGTTGTAGTATTTAATAGCTTTTAAGTTAGCTAGGATGTTAGGAACAGTTTTATATACATATTAAAGCTGTCACTAACCGTATTTAGGTATTAATTAAATAAATTTGATCGTTAAGTTACATGTGTTGTACCAAGGGCCAGATATCTTATAGTCTACTTACATTAATTTCTACAATGATACTTCAGTGGGTATACATGTACTGTTATGGTTTTATTCTGAAGGTTCCTAGCCTTAGTACTACGTACTCAAGGCTCGAGCTTGTTTTGAGATCTTGAGACGCTACTGTTAATATTTATGCAACAAGGATTAAATGTGTAACTCCAACGGTTTTTAGGTTGCACTGTTGTACCAAAAGTATTGTCCACGTTATCATGTGCACTGCTGGCATCTAATTGTTTTCAATTCAAAGGGACTATATCCAGATATGCTATATCTTTTTATGCTCTTGAGAGGTTCATTATATATATGATACTAGTGTAACTGCTCTAAAAGCTTTTTAATGGTAAAAGATGGATACATACAACTTGGAAAGTGTATATCAAAGATGGTGTCTATAAAAATCTTACATATATATTATGAAGCGCTACAATCAAGCTTGTTTTACAACTAATATTTGAAAGTCATTTTAGAAGCATTTTAGACTAGATTAGTCTATTATAATATCTATAACTATAACTGTAAATATTAATCAATTGTATTTTTAGATTCTGTGATCGCGATTGAATAGCACAACTGATGCTCAGTTAGTAACCAACTATAGTGGCTGATATATATATGTACATTGCAAGCTTGTAACTGTATTTAATTACAATAATATTTCAGGTTAATCAATAATGTTCAATGCAATCATGGCTTTTTGTGTAATTGTGTAACCATAACTAAATTTACGAGTTTACCGCATGTCTACCTTAGTATACTGTAGTAGTGGTATTTATTGATGCTTAAAGTGCAATTTCAAGATAAAGCTCAGCAATGTCCAGCTAAAAACTTAAACTTTAGTATTAATATTAGCGATCGAAGAAAGCGCACAATTAAACCAGGCTGCAGTGTGTGCACGGTTCAACTGCATGATACACACAGTTTGACATTTCTGCAGTACGTAGTGATCTAAACTTTCAATACAAAGCCTCCGGCCTGGAGCTCTAGTGCGAATAATAAATTTAATAATTTTCAAAAAGTTATTTTTACAGTACAGCCTTAAAATTTCTCGAGACGAAACTTTTGAAATAAAGAGTGGCTGGCTTAAGTATTTCAAGGACCAATAGGCCACCGCAGGGATTATTTTAGGCCCAGTTTCAAAAATCAAAAAGAAAAAAAAAAATCATTTTACAAGCCTGCAACATCTATTTTAAAAAGCCTACCACTGCCCCAGGACAAATTTTACAAGGTCCTGACTGACGAATGATTTAATGCCTAAACTGTTTCACATAGTTTTTCAACTTGCATTTTTACGTGGTTACCACTGGTACAAGCATGCAAAAACCTTAAACATTGAAACGTTGTTACGTACTTACATCTTGCATATTGTTACCAAATGGGAAAGTGAGAAAGCCCCCGAAACTTCAGCTAATACAGTAGGATTATTTATTTAAGTCTATCCAATTAAATAATATTCAATGAATATATCAACTATAGTATATATAACTGTAATAGCGACCTTGCAAAAGAAAAATTAAAAAGTTACAGTCAAAATCATTTGAAAGAATTACCTCCAGGCACAAAACAAAAGAAAAAAAACAATTAAAAATATTCAAAGAATTCAAAAGAAGAAAGTTAAAGACAGGGGGGTATAAGTGAAGGAATCTTTTTTTTTTATATGAAATAATTGACAGGATTGTTAAAAAAATAGTCAGGGGAAAAGTTTTATTACTTTTCGTAAAGGGACTTCGCTTATTTTAGCACGCTATAAAGTAGACAGCTTAGGAGAATTATACAGTAATTTAGCCATAACCAGGTCAAGCGTAGTACACTGAACCACAATGGCAAAGTTCATCTCTCTTAGAAATTAGCCTGAGGCGTTAAGTTTAATATTTCAGGCTCTTCCTGGCACCACTTAGCGCTAAAGTGGCTTGCTTCGAGGCAATTATTGCAAATTTTTAAATGATTTTCAAGCTTAAGGCCTAGGATTGTTTCTTTTGACATAAAACCGTTGGAGTTTTATGCGTTATTGTATCGTGAATAACGTGCATATAAAGCTTTGTTATTGCGCTCAGGCCTATCTACCACACAGGTGAGCCAGATTTAGCAGGCTTGCAAGTGCAAGTGCTTTTAAGACCCGTTTTGCGAGGTTCACATGAACTTTATGCTTTTGAAAAAATCTGTTCGCTTATAGGCTTGTTTTGTATAAAACTTTAAGATTGTGGAATAAAAAAGATTCATTTTTTTTTCATTGTGATTTAAGTACCATATACCATGGATGGAGAACATTAGTAAAAGGTATATTCTCGGAAGAGTCAAGATTGATAAAGAAATTTGTAACTTAACCCCTGAGGATAAAGTTAGCTGTCAAGAGCTTATCAAAAAATGATACTCAGGATCGATATAATATCTTAATTATGAGCTGCCAAATATAATATACCAAAAACTGTTAGTTTTTCCTATTATATTAATTAAAATCTTGTAACAAAAAAGTGATAATACACATAAACACCCAATTGATTAGTTTACTGTGGGCTTTTATTCTGGGTGCACCATGGTCAAGGTAACATCCTCTTCTTGAATTTGCACACAAACATTGTCAAAATATTGCAATTCTTTTTAAACATACATTGACAATGCCATTTTGAAAAAGTAATTCACATTTAATTGTCAAATTGAATAAAAAAACAATTGAGCCTTTTTTATTTGTTTTTTTTCTGTTATTTTTTTTTTTTTTTTTTTTTTTTTTTTTTTTTTTTTTTTTTTTTTTTTTTTTTTTTTTTTTTTTTTTTTTTTTTTTTTTTTTTTTTTTTTTTTTTTTTTGAGATTTTTCAACTTCACTTTAAGTTGGTTTGAATTGTTTCTTAGCAACGAAAGCTTTCAAGATTATGATACAGACTGCAATTAAAATTCAATAATTAATCAATCAATCAAGTTAACACAATTTTAATACGTATATGGATGTTATTTTAAAACTAGTACCTTCCTAGTACCTTCATGTCATACAAACAAACAAGTGATATGTTTATTCTATGCACGTACATAATTGACGTAGAAATCGAATGATTTTTTTTTTTATGAATACCAGAGCTGGCAGTACTGAGTGTAGCCCAATGAGAGGTTTTTCTTGCTTATGATTGGTTTTCAAAAGTAAATAATAATAAAAACAAATGGCTGAATATTAGACTATTTTGATAAACTTAAGTGATTAGGTATATTTGGTACTACGATGGGTATGGTTAAGGAGTTATATAGATCAGAATCTGTAATTAAGCCCCTTAAGTAATAAAGAATTCAAAATTTTCAGAATTCGAATAATAATAATTCCAAATGCCAGGTAATGCTATCAGATACTACCATATAATAATGCTCCTTTTCAACTTAGTATACTTCAATAATGTAAATATCAAAAGTTATGAGGTATCAAAAGTATAATTCATGTCATTTTTTATGTTTTATAGCCCTATAGATATTTATCCATTTTTTTCAATATTGAATGTAAAGTTATTACTTATCTAAATCTGGTAACCAATCTTATGCTTTTTTATACATATATATTAATTCCTGCTTATGCTTTATGTTATTTACACATATGCTTTATGATCATTATCTTACTTGGTACCGGTACCATTTAAATAATTTAAACGACACTGCATTGTGTATACATCTTTATAATAATACAGATTGTCATTTGAATCCATCCAACTTACACTTACTTAGACTGCAAAATGTAAACGGAAAAGCCGTATTACTACCAAACTTTAAGAACCCAAGCATCACAAACTTATTATAGCATATGAGCATAATGCTTATTACTCTACCAGTATACGAATACCGGTAATACATAAAAAAGTTCTTGATAGTGATATCAATTAAAGCAGAGTGCCCATAAAAATTGTTGAAATAAGTGCATGATATTCCAAATAATTTTTGAAGAAAAAATCTTTAAGTGTGAAAAATCATATATTGTGTAGTTGTACATTGAGTGCATTCAAGCTGTGGCTTGCCGTTGCATAAAGTGGTTTTTTTTTTCTTTTCAACGGGTTTTTTGTATGGCTGAACATTGTTACACAGCGAAATAAAAAAAGCCGTTGGATTTTTTCACGTTTACAAACAATAGAGATCGATTATCTTAGAAGGCAGATCTTTGGTCTGATCTAAAACGGTTTTTTTTTCAGTACCACCAGAAACCTCAACGGTTTTATCTTTATTTCCATTGTTCAAGCATACGTAGTACATGTAAAAAAAAAAAAGGTGAACATTAGTACAGTGTATGACCTTTCTTTCGTACTAAAGCTAGACAGGAGTATATTCTAACTTAGACAGTAATTCTCTGATGGTTTGAAATTTCGATGCTGTTAATATATAATGAATGTATTTCACCTTTATCTGCTGTATGTGCCGTTCAAAATATAATTTGGCCTGGTTGAAAGATGTCAGACCCATCAAAAATAACTTCTGGAAAACTTCAATAACAGCAAATCAAATACTTGGAAAAATATTACTTTTTTTAAGGGGGGTCCGAGCTTTGAAATTTCCAGTTTTAAAATTACTGTAATGCAACAACCGCGGTTTTTTTAGGTTCAAGCTCAGATATACAGAAATTTGACTTTTTAAAAACTTGAATACGCTTAAGAAAAGGATCACTGATATTGTAAAGTTTTAGGTTAACCCGAAAGAGTTTAAAACTTTTCTGAGTATAAACGGTACCCCCAGGGGCTCAAAAATATTATTAAAAACGTTTTGACAAAAGTTTATGATACGTTGAAACACTTACATTTATTCTAAATATTTCTTTTTTAAGGGGTGGGTTTTGTTAGTATCAATCTGTATTTGATTCCTTAAGTTAAAAAAATAAACCATGATAATAAAATAGCAAACTAATATGTCTGTCAAGTGGGATGTCAACAAGATCGAACTGATCCATTGTTTTTATTGAATCTTTTAGAAATTTATAGCTCATATGACAGATAATTGAAAACTCTACACTTAATTGGTGCTATATTAGTTGTTCATAGATCGCAAATTGATACCAGGTAGTTTTTTTGTTTAATCTTCGGATTATTCATTTTTTAACAATATTGTCAAATCAAAAGAAATTTTATTATAATCCTTGTAACAAGTCTAAGTTACAAGATGTGGATTGATACATTTACAGGGTAAATTGAGACATTAATATATTTATGTATTACTTGGATATATAAGTTAAATGAATTCAATTGGCCCACGGTTATTTAACATACATGTATGCTTAGCCAGCTTTTATCCAGTTCTATGCCCATAATTCTTTTATATATATACATGATTGATTATTTTTGCTGTAATGATCTCCATTGTGAAATTATGCTTGACCGTTTTGAATTCAATAAAGGCCGTTATTCTTACTGTTATGTGTCTGCAGTCTATCAATCATTTATTAAAACGTTACTACTTGTTAAAACCAAGAAGAATGCATTTTTTTTTTTTTTAAACTGTTATGCCAGGTTTTATAAACTGTACACTGTCGTTAAATGTTAAAATGTAACATGTTGATAAGGATCATTATTGTCATTATTAAAATTCAATTAATTCACTCCAGTAGATCTCAACTAGAGTTGTGTATAATTTGTATACAAATATATCATGATGTAGGCTTGTATTATGAATTCTAGTACAATAATGTATACCAAAATGGTGATCTTTCAACCTAAGCAAGAAACAACCAGGTATTACTGTATCTCATAGCAGGTTATGAGTGAATTCTATGGTTGTTTGTTTGTTAATTGATTAATTTATGAAATCGATCTCATTAGTTAGCTAGAAAAAAGATCACTATTAGCTATACACCATTACTATATGGATATTGATACGTTAGATAAAGAAAAGGCAGCTGGTCATAGGCTAGTCATAAACTATTATGGACTCTCAATTTTACAAGTCAAGTCTAGAATATTTTACTTTACCCCAGGTAGTTTTTCCATATTTTGACATTTAAATTCTATTCATAAATATTTTATTTTTTTAATCCCAGCCAGCCATTTGTATTATTATACTATTCTGAGTTGATTGATAGTAAAAAAAAAAAATGTTGCATAAATAATACCGAAAGAAAATATTATTTCATTCACATAAAAATAATTTTTTTTTGGTGGATAATACGAAGCGTGCATATGTAAGATTTCTTTAGAAAAAAAAAAAAATATAACTATCACTTAAATTAACATCATTCTTGCCTTAATGAAATTATTTAGCTCGATTCGAGTTATAATGGTACGAGTGATTACCAGTAGTACTTGAGGTACCATGGTATAATGAAAAGATTGAAATATTATTATTATCAAATGCGCAGTTTTATTTAGTTTGGATGTAACTGTAACTTTTATAATTAATCACCGTATTAAGAAAGAATGTTGAAGCAATAGTCATCAAATCTTTAGTGGTGTCATTGTGATTGACAAGATCAAAGATTAAGCTTATCAGTTTCTGGAATTGATAAAGCTCTTATGGCTCTATCAAAAAAATTTTAAAAAAAGGGCTGCAATATCCAGGTTATAATTAACTGGCACCATAGAATCTACAGTAGTTAGACTTACATTACTATATGGATACATGATGCCTTATAATTAACATATACAGTACTGTATAGGTTTTAAATTGTATGTAACTAGCTCATTCCTTCGAAAAAAAAGTAGATCCAAGTGCCTTTTACAAATTTATTACATTATTGCATTTTTAAGAACTAGCGCTGCACTTTTGGGTAGGAGTATCCAAAGATTGGTCCATTATTATTATCTAAGTATTATCAATTAATTCAAATTGTGGCCTGAGCATACAAGTAGAAGTGGACCAGATAAAATGATGTTTTGACATTCGTAAAGATTGTTAAACCCTGTTATTGAGAGAAACACTAATTAATCTGTTAGAGATAAAACATATTGTAAGGATTATTGCCACAATTGGGCCAAAACTAGGCTCGTCAAAGCGATTAAGAAGTAATACGTCCAATATGATGATAGATACAAGCTTATGATTTCAAAGAATCAAGTAAAATTCTTGAGAATTCTATTTTATATTACCATTGTGTAATTTAATCATGATCGACTAATTTACAAATTTAGAAACTTTTCCGTTAAACCCTGATATGAACAAAGTATCAAAACCGCAAAACTAAAATCAAAAAAAGGAACTTTACAAACTGAATTAATAATGATTTGCTAAAATTCTCCAGCAGCTGTATCAATCAGATTGATGTAGAATTTACCTTGATCTTAATATTGGTTTGGCTTCGTTCAGCAGCATACAGATGGGATACACACTATTCAATTGTATCTAACAGCCAAAGGGCACTCCGGTGGGCGTAATGTACAGGTCAGTAGGAGTTTTAAATTCTAGAGTCTCAATTGATGCATCCTTGTTTTAAAATGATTACATTCGAGCAGATAAGAAAGGTTTAAATTGTGAGGCTTATTTCAATTGAGAGTTCTAGCATACCAATAATATGTTAACTATAGGATATCCTACTTAGTGCTATAGATTCTTTTTATACTGGTTACAAAATTGTAAATTACATATGTATTATTTAGAAAATTTAAAAAATTCTTTTTACTATAATTATCTAACTATAGCTCTGTTATCAGGACACACTAATGCAATATTTGATTGATTTGCAAACTATTTATAAATTTACTTAAAAATTTGTTGATCAAAGCTGAGGCCATTTATAACAAATAACCAATATTAATTAAGGTACACTAATTTAAGTTAAATTTACTCATTGAATAAAACTGTATTAGATATTTACCGGTAAATGGTATCATTATTTTGATATAGCGCGCAGCTCAGCGCTTCCATTATCCTTACCAAAGCTTAAGACCTTGATCTGATGATGTATGCATATAAAACTTGATTATCCATGGATTTTAAACATTGTAAATTTCTAAATTGAGAAAAAGATCAACTGTTGGTTGCCTCTGGGGATCTTTTAATGGTTTCAATGTTTTTGGATTATCTTAGAGATAGTAATACTAAGATATTACCATTTATGCGTAAATTAGTGGTTCTATACTTATCTGATTAGCTTATATTAGTGCAGTGCAAGTAATATTGACCACTGTGGTGTAAAATAGTTACGTACAAGTACATTCGGTTATCCGATAGATATAACACTGATTAATTAAGCTAAATATATTATCATTAGTACTTATATACTGAGGCCCAGCCTAGGATCAGATACTACAATTTAAAAATAGACCTCAGCTTGTTAAGATTTTGAGTCAATAGAACAACGTACAAGTTGATTGTACAATATGATTGTAAAATTTACGGCCAACATAGTTAAGTTCAGAATTGCACCCCTTCTCTCTTGTGTATCTGACTGGTCTTAAGATGTACAATTTGGATTATTAGATTATTGGGGTTAGCTAGATTAATACAGGAACTGCTGTTAATT
>JAJLUL010000007.1:236211-253628 GCA_030564325.1 Blastobotrys capitulatus
TTGATTCTCCTCTAATTTACATAAAAACTATGGAAAATGTGGGCTATATTTATATTCATCTAAATATTGCCACAGAGTAACATTAGTAATTATATCATCATGAATAATTACCAAAAACATACTATAAAATCGTTGTGAGACAAGTGTGACTTGAAATCTAATAAGGCGTCCAGGCGTACAAGCCAGTTTAAGCCAACATAGATTCATAAGCTGATGAATATTAGATATCTTACTTTGTTAGAAGATGCGGCTTGTAAGTTTAAATAATCTATATTAGGGCTTTGTCCTCAATTGAGATAAAGTAGTGAAGAACTAGCCACCCCAACTACTCATGTCTCAGCTCATATTAGACTTTTTATTAGTATTATAAATGTAAAAAGAAAGGATTTTATTTTCTTCCTTTTCACTCAATCAACTATTTTAATACTGCTCAATATCATAAAATTATGTAGATCCTAATTTATCCTGGACCTTATATAATCTACATATTGTACTATGCCTTCTAGAATTTTATGAATTGTTGGTTAATATACTCTGAATACGTTATATTTTTCTATAGTTCCACACAGCTACCAATTAATCTAAGTCTAAATCATCTAAAGTAGTTCTGGACTAGGGATTGAGCACTACAATATATAATCTTACTTCGCTAGTGGAGTCATGCAAAATAAACGTGGAATCAACCTCGTAGATATAATCAGTATATATACAGTTATAATATATATAGGATGGGGCTTTGATTAATAAAACTATGCATCGATTGATGGACTCAAGTATAAAAAATTGTATCATTGCATAGTAGTTATCATATTATCATATATAACCGTGTCTGGGCCTAAACTATATTATATAATTGCTATTCAATAAACCTAATAGGCATTTAAATTTTATCTGCCCCTGAAGTTATAAAGGTAGATTTGCTAATATTTTCTAAGAATATCAAAACGCGAAACAAAAATTAATTAAACGAGAATTTTGGCGATTTTTCAGCCCCATGCGGCTGAAGGGTGTTTTCGGTCATGTAACTTCCTCCCTTATATTCAATTATGTCCTGCTCTTTTTTTAACTAACAATATGTGGCATATTCAAGAGGTTGGTTAGTATGGCAGTTAATTGGGACAACTGAGCTCTAGAACTTCAATAGGAATTGAAAAGTATAGAAAACCTAAAAAGGCATATGCTAATGAGCAACTAGAATTGAATGAAATACTAATACTAATAATTGTAAATAGTTAAAGATAATTCAAAAATCTATATATCTATAAGTTTTGATCAAAGATGTTACAATATTATATTATATTTGTTAAATTATTTTTGGGGATGGTTATCGAATAAAACAATTGATTATTTTTGCTTCAAATCCTTTTTAGACGAACACTCTGGAGCCTGTATGCACCGGCTGTAATATAAAGTGTAGAATACTTGGACTTAACTTAGCGAGTTTCGTTAATAGGCAGAGATGTGTATAATATGTCGCGGTAATGTTTCCAACATACCTGTCAGGGCCACGATTCAAGAAAAAGTGAGACAAAAACATCTAACTTTAAACAAGAGAAAAATTATCACCTGAGGTTGACAAAGATCAAGATGTCCTTTTTAAAGCCACACATTCTAAAACTTTTTATAATTTAATATAATCTAATTTAATTTTTTTTTTTTTTTATTACCTCAACAAAAGTTAATTAAGAAAAAAAAATTCACAAATGGGTTATCAAGAAGGTGATGAAACTAAAGGAGCTCATCTATTTAAAACTAGATGTATGCAATGTCATACAGTTTATGGAGGTCATAAAGCAGGACCTAATTTATTTAAATTATTTGGTAGAGAAGCAGGTACAGTACCAGGATATTCATATACAGAAGGTAATAAAAATATTGGAGTTATATGGGATGAAAATACATTATGGGAATATTTAGAAAATCCAAAAAAATATATTCCTGGTACTAAAATGGCATTTAGTGGATTTAAAAAAGAATCTGATAGAAATGATATTATTACATATATGAAAAATGCTACATCAAAAAAACCTGGTGAATAGTTCATCTTTTTTTTTCAAAAAAAAATTGTACATATGTTAGATTAATTAAAAAATAAACACATTATTGATGAAAAACAGATTTAAAAAAATTCTGAAAATATAGTTAATGGAATCAACAAATCAAATTTCAAGTATTTATAATGAACAAATTGGTTTAAGATTGAATTGATGTATAGCATGGTAAAGTCTCGAACCGTTCACTCTTTGTTCTAGTAATCCATTAAATTGGTAGAATTTCACAAAAACTTTTACCTCTATGTTACTAAAATTCTTGATCAAACTTCATTGCAACATCATCATGCTATCAATTGATTATCGCAAAATACTTTATTATATTAGAAAGGATTAGTTTTTTGCAAAAAAAATGTTAATAATCTCTTTGTAAAGCGTACCGTCCTTATGCAGGGGCTATGCTGATCTTCTCTGTATTTGTATCATAGACCAAATGGGCTAGCTAGGCTAACCCAAAATTTCAAGCAAAAACGCGGTATTTAAAGGTGAAAATAGACACTTTTCGCGCGCGCAAATAGCTGAATTTCAACATAAAAATTATACCATCATACTCAGCAGAATTCACTGAATCTATCCAACTAGTTATCTAAAGGAAATACCTACAATTGGGCTGTTAAATAATTCAATTTTCAATCTATCATCAAAAATTTAAAAAAAAATGATGTTGATAAAATTACTTAATGGATAAATAAGCGCGCGCACGGAACATAGAAAACTCCCAACCGATTCCTCAGGTATACAGTAACTAACTAAAACCTGCCATCATTAAAAAAAAGTATAATAAACTATTCAGCTTTTTTTAATCTCCAGAAAAAGATTATGTTATTTTTTTTTTTTGCGGTTTCAAAAAAAAGTTAAATGATTTTTTTTTCATAATTTTTTTTTTCTCTCTTTCTCCTCATTATCATTTTTTTTAAACCAGATTCGCGTTATTTTTAAATACCCAATAAGAAAAGTACTAACAATTTCAAGAAAAACTACAATAACATAATGGTACAACGGCGGTCAACTGGTTCATCAGGATCAAGGTCGTCAAGAGGAAGTCATAATAATAGTGATAGTTCATCAAGGCCTCGTCGTACAACAAGAAGACAAAATACTAATACTAACCAATTTGATGAAGATGATTATTATGAAGATAATAATGATGAATTAGAAGAAAATGAAGAAATAAATGAAAGTTTTGAACGTAATGAAGATGAAGAAGAAGACGAAGATGATTATGGACAAGGAGAAGAAGTTACAAGATGTATTTGTGGACATCAAGATGTACCACAACAGGTTATAAAACATTCAAAAGTACCAGTTGATGCTGGATTATTTATTCAATGTGATAATTGTCAAGTTTGGCAACATGGATGTTGTGTTGGTTTTACAAATGAAGATGATGTACCAGATATTTATGCTTGTGAAAAATGTAAACCAGAAAGACATGTTATAACAGTACGACCAGCTGGGAAAACATCACAATATTATCCAGATGGGGCACCTGATAATAGATCATCAGTATTTGATGAACAACCAATTTTAGAAGAACGAACTAAAAAAGTTTATAATAATAATATTAAAAAACCAAAAAGAAAAATTTCAGATTCTAATGAAATTAATGAAAAAGATTTATCAAATTTATCAAGTAAAGAAAGAAGAAGAATTACTTTAAATAGTAGAGATGCAGAATATGAAGAGACATTAAAAAGAGTATTAGAAGAAAGTCAACAAGATTTAAAAACTGGTGATGCTAATACTAATACTACTACTACACCAACTTTAGAACCACCAGTTGTTGAAGAAAATATAGAGAAAAAACGAAAGAGTCCTGAAAATGATGATAGATTAGTTAAAAGAGCCAAAAGAACACCAAAAACATCATCAATAAATAAAAAAGAAGAAATAAAGACACCACCAATTGAAGAAAAAGATAAAGAAAAAGATACTACTAATACTAATAACAATAACAACAATAACACACCTATTAAAAAAAGAAGACCAAAAGTTTCAAAAAAACCAATCAAAGACTTAAAAGCAAATAGTATAAAAAATACAGAATCAAAACCAAGAATACCACCATCAAGATCAACAATTCCAGAATTAAGAAAAAGAGTTGCAGCAATTATAGAATTTATTGATAGAACAAAACAAGATAATTCAAAAGAACAAGATGAAAGAGTGAAACTATTACAAGAAAGAAATGAACGATTTAAATTATTATTTGAAAATTCAAAAGAAAATGATGAAAATAAGTTTAATAAATTATTTGAAAATTATCAAGATAATTTAAATAAACTTGATCAATTGAATACAAAATTAGTAACATGGGAAAAAAAATTTGGATCTTTTAAACCAGATGATTTATAGAATGTTTTTTTTTTTTTATTATTATTTATTATTTAATTATTAATATAACTTATCCAAAGTAAAATTCTACCATTGTTCTTGCAATATTAAAACCAAATAAACTTAACAAATATAATACACTAATAATTCCAATTGGGAATAATAATAATTCTGTATGTTCCAAAAATGGCATGTTACTATAACCCAAAAATGTAATATAAAAATAATAAGTTAATGCAATGAAATATAAGGTATTACCCATAAATAATGAAAACCAATTTGATCTTGTTAAAATTGGTAATAAAACAAATTGTATCACATATAAACATAACCATAATAATAAAAATGCATTACAATGAATATCAAAACAATAAGCCCATTCTAATTCACCTTCACCACCAATATTTGAAGTTCTTTTTTGTTTTAAAAATTTATTTGCAAAAAACCATCCAATTGTTGCTAATACAATTCCTATAGCAAAAAAATCTACAAACACCATATAAACAATTAATTTTAATATTGAAATAAATGATGGTGAATATGCTAACCCCCATGCAATTGCTGATATTGTTAAAAAAAATGATAATAAAATTACAAATGATGGATCATCTCTTGCCCATGTGTTTTTTGTTTGTTTATGATAATATAATGATTTGAAAACTTTTCTTGGTGATATAATTAAATATGCAATTTCCCATGATGCTGTTTCAAAATCTAATGTTGGTGGTCTAAATATTCTTTTAATTACTCTAGGTAATTGAAAATTATTTGTATTTGATGAACGACGTCCATTATTATTGTATTGAAATCCGGATCTTGGTCGGTTTCCGTATGGTGAATTTATACTATCTGATGATGAAACGGGTAATATTGATGGTGAATTTCTAGCCATTATATGTATTTTGGTGTTTTAAGCGATTTGATCTATTTTTTTATTGTCGTGTGAAAAAAAAAAAAAAAAAAAAAAAAAAGATGAAGTGGCGATTTAGAAAAAATATGTTCTACCCGCGCATGTTCTTGTGTTTTTTTTTTCCCAACACACATTTATTGATCATCACAAAAACAAAAAAAAATGCGGAGTGATAATGAGGAGGATTTAGAACAGTTAATACCAACTACGAATACCACAGAGACTGTTGGTAAATATACTATATTAGCAGTATGTTGCTCTTGTGTTGGAGGGTTAATGTTTGGGTATGATACTTCATTAGTAAACTCTTTATTAGTATTAATCAAACAAGATTTGGGTCATAATTTAACTTCATTAGAAAAAGAATTAATAACTTCAATAACATCAATAGGTGCATTATTTGGATCTATATTTGCAGGTATATATTCAGATAAATTGGGTAGAAAAATATTAATTCTATATTCAAGTATTATATTTATTTTAAGTGCATTATTTATGTCATTATCAAAATCTGTTGAAATGTTAATTTTTGGCAGATTATTAGCAGGGATTGCTATTGGTAGTGCAAGTACAACAGTACCAGTTTATATTTCAGAAATTTCTCCACCAAATCATAGAGGTAAATTGGTTGCTTTAAATGCAATGGCAACAACTGGTGGTCAAGTAATTGCATTAATGACTGGATGGGGCTTTAGTAATATAAATAATGGTTGGAGATTCATGTTAGCAATTGGTGGTATTCCTCCATTAATTTTTTTATTTATTATAAAATTAATTCCGGAATCTCCAAGATTTTTAATTAAAAAAAATCGAATAATTGAAGCAGAACAATCATTAAATAAATTATATCCAAATTTTAATTTTGAACAAATTCAAGCTTTAATTAATGAACAATCTAATAATCATGAAGAAGAATTTAATTTTAACAATTTATTTAAAAAAAAAAGTAATAGAAATGCTTTAATTGTTGCATGTGGTTTGATGTCAATTCAACAATTATGTGGTATAAATATTTTTATGTATTATTCATCAACATTATTTGAATCAATTGGATTTAAAAATCCAATTTTAATGAGTATGGTTATTGTTTGTGGAACTAATTTTATTTTTTCTTGGTCACCTGTATTATTAAGTGATTATTTAGGTAGAAGAAAAATGTTATTATATACTTTATTAGGAATGGTTATAAGTTTATTAATTACATCAATTTGGTTTGAAAATGGTGGAGTTATTTTAATTATAAGTACAATAAGTTTTATATCTTGTTATTCATCTGCATTAGGTAGTATACCATGGCAATGTAATGAATTTTTATCATTAGAAGTTAGATCTATGGGTTCAATGATATTATCAAGTACAAATTGGATTTTTAATTCAATTATTTCATTAACATTTTTAAGTGCATTAGAACTTATTAAAGCTAAAGGAGTGTTTTTAATTTATTCTTTTTTTACATTAATTGGATGGATTGGAACTTATTATTGTTTCCCTGAAGTTGCTACATTAAAATTAGAAGAAATTAATGAAATTTTTGAAAAAAATGATTTAATAAATTTAGGAAAAATTAATAGTTTAAAAGATAGAAAAAGAAGAAGAGGAAGAAATTAATGAATCTTTTAAACCTTTAAATGCTAATTTTTTAGCTTTTTTGATTAATTTTAAATTTTTTGGTGAATCATTTTGTGAATTTGTTGGTAATGGATATGGTAGTTTAATTTTACAATAACCTAATGGATAAGCTAATTGTCTACCATACATTTGCCACGTTTCTTCACCACAAATTAAACAAGATTCTAAATATTCTGTAAATTTAGAATTTGTATCACAAACACATTTATGAGGATTTGAACTACCACTACATTCATTTAATGCTTCCAATGTTTTACCACAATTAGCATGACAATGCCATGGAATGTTTTTGTCAATGGTGGTAGTAGATGCAGCAGCAAAAGTTGTTGAAATTATTAAAGTAGATAGAATTAGTTTCATTTTTTTTTTTTTTGGATGGACCAATTCATTTTATTGAAGAAATTATTCTTGTATAAATAGTTTTTTTTTTTTATAGAATAGACTTTTTATAGACTGTATAATAGATAAATGCATTAACGTTTTAGAAATAAGGTTTTGATGAATTAAACTTTTTTACACCAAAACGCGTTAAAAATAATAATAATTAAATAACTATGGACGTGAAACTTTGGTGATTGAACCAGGCCATGCCGTAATTTTGCCAGTATTTTCATCTTCATCAATTTGTTGAATTAATTCAAAACTAACATCATCAATTTTACTCAACTCTTGATTTAAATCATTAACAATTTTACTAACAATAGATTGATTAGTTTTATTATCACATTGAATTAATTTTGATCTTAATTTTATAACTAGATTTAATACCATTAAATCTGGATTTTCTTGATTTTTTCTTGAATTATTTATTAATAATAATGCAGAATAATATAACATTAAATGTATATGAATTGGAACATATTTAAGTGCAGATAAAATATCTTTATCTGTAGTTGATAATTTTAAAACATTTTTAGCTGCTGATAATGCCATATTCATTGATGTTTTATCATCATCAAATAATTCTAATTCATTAGAACTAGTAGATGATGATTGTAAATTTCTCATTGTTTTACTATTAATATACATTTTTGCAAAATTATAATGAATTAAAGTTGATTTAGATGGCCATGGTGAAACATCTGGTGTTAATAAACATGCCCATGATACCATCCATTTATCTAATTCAATATTAGTTTGCCATGGAATCCCCATATTAGTTGGATTTAAAATATCCCATCCTTTATTTTCAAAGATAGTTTTAATTGCTTGATTAAATTCAACTTGTGATACTAATCTCATATCTGAAATTAATGATTGAGAATAATTATTAGTATTTGTTATATCTTCAGTTAATAATATTTTTCTACCATTAATGGTAGTTTCATCACTCTTTATTGTTGGTTGTTGATTATATACCAAACTCTGATGTCCATCTAAAATATATAATAAATACCATAATTTTAATCGATCTTTACTATTACTATTACTATTTTCATTTAATATTGATAATTTTAAATTTGTAGCTAATTTATAAGCTATTGATGTTAATAATTGACAATTTGGTAACCAAAATCCAGCAACACATAATGCAACAATTGTATCAATAATTTGTTGTTCAGTTGAAAGATTATTATAATTAGAAAAAATGATTTCTGATGATAATTTTTCTAATTCATTCTTTAATGAATTTGATAAATATGATAATTCAGGATGATGAATTGAACTAACTGTACAGATAGCTGCTACTAATATTGGTGATCTATACCATATTATTGATAATGAAAATTCTGATATTGAATAACCAAATAAATGATGTGATATTTTTTCATGGAAAAATGAAAATAATTTTTCTGCATCATCATAATTAATTGTTTTTAAAGTTTCAATTTCATGATAAGTTGTGGTTGGAGGGTTAGTAATTTGTAATTGATTTTCAACTAAATCATCAAATCCATCATCAAAAAAGTTATTATAATTATCAAAAAGACCTTGTTGGTATAGTACTGAGTCATCAAAGTTGAATTGTTCGTGTTGATTTGAGTTTGATGATTCAATTAATGGTTCATTGGTAGAAATTTCATTATTATACCCTTCATCTATTTGTAATGGAGGATTGTTGTTATTAAGATTATTAGAGCTAGTACTATTATTATTCTGTAATAATGTCAAAATATTATCCAAAGTTGAACCAAATTTATCTAATCTAGATTCAACAGTTGACATCCAAGTAGAGTCTGCTACTCTATTAGAATTATTATCAGTTGGTGAATTACTACTATTATTATTATTATAAAATTCATTTGTCTTTGGAATTCTAATTTCAAATACACATTCTAAACCTTGTTCTTGACATTTTTTACATTTCATACCTTCTTTTTCACCAAGTTGACATTTAATTTTACTTTTTCGACATGCTCTACATGCTTTTAATGCTTTTGGTTGTAATTTTATATCACTCTCAACACTAACTTGACTTGATTTAGTTCCTGAATCTGATTTAAATCTTTTGGATCTTTTTTCTTTAGTATTTTCTGTTGATGTATTTGTCCGTTTCATTATGATATTTTTTTTTTAATTTATGACGATTTGAGAAGATTTCAAAAAATCACAAATTTTGTTGAGAATAGAAAAAGGAACCAATTAAAATGTGGGGGTTCTTTGATACTTAATATTATTCATTTTAATAGTTATTGGTGGTTGATAATACTGATGTATAATTCCCTATTTAGGAATTTTTCTTGGATAAGCTTAAGTGGATCTATATAGTATTAAGTGCTTTCAGCCTTGTACCAGTAGGGTAACAGTAAGCCAAAATAATGCGGGGTAATTTTTTAACAAAAAGAGCCACCACATCACTTTTTTTTTTTTAACTTCCCAGTTGTTTTTTTTTTTTAAATTCTTTCTTCACTTCACTTTATTTTATTTTACAACATGAACTAAGATTTTTTATATCAAACCATTTTGGCCAATTCCACCACAATTGTTTGTATTTTGCAACACAAACTATCAATGAACAACTCTTATACCCAAAACACAAAGTTATCAACTACATTCAGCATGTTTTTCAAGCTTGTATTCACCACCAGGGTAACGAGGTCTTTCAAGCTAGTCTAGTCTACTAACAAGTCAGTCGGTCGGGATTCATCATCGGAGCTGTAGCAACAAAATTCAATCTCTACTAATACTAACCGCGCACGCGGGATTTAATACCCCATGAAAAAAAAAATTTCAAGAAAATTTTTTTTCATTAAATTGATACCAAAATATGTCTAATGTTTTATTACTATTCTATTATCACCAAAATTTTTTCGTGATAAAAAAAAATATTTTACAAACAAAAAAGAACAGCCCTACGGGGGGCTCGAACCCCCAACCTTGTGATGACTTTTATTCTTTTGAAGAACTTAAGAGTCACACGCTCTACCGATTGAGCTAGCAAGGCTTTCGACGAAATTTTCGAAAATATGGATATATTTATATGAGAAAATAGGGTGTTTGCCGCGCTTTTTTTTGGTAGATTTTGAGAATTTTGATACTATTAATGAATTCGTTGGAAAATTTGAAGTAGATTTGTTATATTTTAACTGAATTTCGAGTAGTTTTTTAGGGATAAAAATTGCGTTGAAAAAAATATATATGTTCTGTGATGTGATGCGATTTTTACCCCCGATTTCAATCAAATAAAACCTGATTTAATACTGTAATTTATGTAATTTAATCGATTTAAATCAATTTTCAATATACTACAGTAACTTGATTGAAATTAGTATGGAAGAAAAGTCAACTTAAATCTCACAAATTATTGCATGCATGATTTGCAGCATTGGTTTTATACATTATACCCAGTGGAACCTTCATAACCAGTTCGATTCCTTGGAATTTTGTTAATTTAAAATTAATATATTAATATATAAATGTCATTAATCACCTTTTAGTTTAACGTTCTTCAATTCAGAAGAATAATTCGATATCATGAATACGTAATTCTAGAATTTATCGGTATTTAGCCATAAGTGACAGCTGTTTTAGTGATGCTGCACATGTTTAATAGATGGTTTATATATATATATTATGGTATACAGTATACGCATGATTCAGTTGAATTAACCCTAAACCAGAGATATAATTAATACATGTATTCATGGACATGTGAGCTATGAGAATATCACTTCTTTGAAAATATACAATTGAGTATACATATACAATGATTAGTATAGATCTCTTCCGATTGGAGCTCACATCACAATTACTTGCTTATCATAACAGAACAAGAGAATATTCTTTTAACAATATTTATAACTTAAGTAGGAATTCTAAAATATATTATAGTCCTTAATTTCAATCAAAAACGCGTGAATTGACGTGTTATATTATATGTCTCACTCGGTTACCCCCACGTGTTTATTTTAGGTTCCAATTATTTATAATGACTATCGTTCAGTCAAAGCTAGAATATCTCATACAGAGTAGATTTAGATTTATAAGAAAATTCAAATGATTCTCTATTTAAAGCTGATCAAAGACATCCAAAATGTGTATCTATATATACCTAGCTATAGTCTTATTAGAGATTTTGAAAAATACTGGTAAACTACTTAAGTAAATTTCGAGTATAATTGCACATGTGGATCAACCAAATGATACGTACGAGAATAAATATTTCCTCTTTTTAAGTACCTATTTTATGAAAGCATATATCCAACTTGTATACATATACCAATCAAGAAGAAATTTTAAGGGTTAAGGGCAGCCCATCGCGTATACTTTAATTTTTGAATATAAAACTATGGAAAGACACACCATAGCGGTTTCTTTAAATATCCTTGAATCATTGGATATATAAGTTATCCTATACTGTATATATATATTAGCAATACAAACTTTTCGTTACTAAGTTTACTGGTACCCGGTATTTGAATTCATTGATCATCGTTAGATTATATTTTGATCTATACCAAAAGTACGGTAACTATATCATTTAGATCACTTAGGCATGCACACACATGCCCTATTTAAGAAAAAAAAACGAACTGAATGTGGCTGGTATAATCAGCTGTGAAATAAGGTACGAGAAAGATAGCATTTTTGTATACAGATAGATACATCGCAATGAAGCAATCTTAAATGATATACAATAATTAATATTTATACTATAGATATGAAACCCTTTTCTTTGGTATCAATTTTATAAGAAAAATGAGCTGATGGAAAGACTGAATTATTAATAACCTTAAAGTCATCAAATATCGATTGAGAGGATTATATATTAAATTATAAAACACATCTATAGAATTTCTTATACATAGCTTAGAAGAATAAGAATTTTTGATAAATACTTAAAATAGACATGTATAAGAACACTACTATGGTTCAATTCTTACACAAAATCAAAACGCTAAAATCTAATATTACGTACTGTAATAGAATGTTTTCAATTCAAGATACCTTAAAACCGGTAAATTAATTCTGATATATCTGTAATGTATCCAAAACAGTGTAAAGTTTATTTTATTTGGTTTATCATCGTTTTCGAACAAGCTCATTTCAAATTGGAAATTTAAACTAGTTACTGTCCATGGTAAGAGCTTGAGTTGCAAGCTAGCCTATAGTAGGAAATGATAGTTGCTGTTATTTAAAGAGAGTAGTGATATCAGATGCTGCCAAATATTTTTCAAGTTATGATCCTCAAATTTTAAGAACAGGGATAATTAGTTTATTTAGCCTCTTAGTCTCATTTGGGTAACATATTTCATCATTAAATTTTCCATCGTGACTTTCAACATGATATTCTACAATTACTGTAGTTTTTCTAATTTACTGTATTCAATAGTTTATAAATTTTATTAACCTTTCGAAATTTTTTGAGGTTTTTGAGATTACAGACTACTGTACTAATAAAAAGTACAACAGCAAATTGTCATCGATCGCGATCAAAATAATTTTTTTTGGTTAACATTTTCCTCGTATTTAAGCAATTTTGTGAGACAAGGATGATATTTCGTTGTATTTTTTTTTTTTGAACTTCATAAAATATATCTGATCTGTCAAACCTAAATCGATATCCAGCTTCGTTTATATCATGATCTTGAAGGTTTACATGTCATCCTAGTATTATTTTTGCGTTAATATATGTCTGATTGAAAATATGTCAAGCATATAGAAATATATATAATATTTGGAAATCAATCAGTTTATAAAACAATTTTGGATGCCCAAAGAGTAAAGGAAGAACAACTACACAATTATCAATATAAATATACATACTCGGATTCAATCTATGTAATTACGTATACCCATAGATGGTATTGGATAAACCAATTCTGTTTAGAAACTACATATATCAGAAATACCCAGTGACTACCGGTACACTCATAGTACTTAATTTTTTTTTTTTCTAAGATATCGATGGATACTACCAGTAGTACAGTTGTAGCTACTAATTATTTCCTACCTGCTTAATAACATTTTCGGACAATTGCTTTAGTACTTTATACTTACATGAAACCACCCTCGTGAAAACGGATAGAAATGAAAAAAGTCCCAGTAGTATTTATGCATTAAATCTTGAAAACCCCAAGTTTTTTTTTCCTGAATACATGGACGTCTTTTCATTTAGAAAAGTTACAAGCATAACAAGCCTTTTGAAAAACACTGATTGGTTGTAATCCAGAACTTTTCAACATCCTTACCATTAATTAACTGCATCTTATAAAATATTTAGATTTATTGTAGCTTCAAAAGAAGTTCTAAAATAATCAGCCGATTTTTTTTGGTCTAAAAATCAATCTTAAAACAGGCATCGTTAACACTAACCTAAATTAGGATACAATTATTATTATATTGAACACACACACTCGAAAATAATTCGAATATATATGAACAAATCCTTGTCATTTTTTCTTTGAAATATTATCATCATGACATTTGACCTGAAAATCATCTTATAAGCTTGCTTTCCTATTCAATTTAATTTAAAATTACAAACTTATTAAGGCTTAAAAATGCCATATGGTAGTAAAAAAAAAAGAGATAAACCAACCACCTTGAATTTTTTACTAGCGTTAATAGAAAAATATTTTTTATGCATGCACAAGTATTTTTTTGTGCATGGACATGGATTATTTCTTGCATAAAATTTTTGGTACTCCAGAAAAATATTGGCTAAGGACCATAATCCGGTTAGATTCTCCTTACCTTATAATATGGAAGCAGTGTTGTAAGAGCTTGAGCTATAAAGCATGTTGAACATCTTACACCTATAATATTATAAGCTTGGATGCTTAAATTTGAATTTACTGTAAGAAAAGACATAGTTCTGGTATGATTATAAACCGTTAGTTGGTTCACATGGGGGGTGATGTACAAAAACAAACGGGTTTTATCATAGTACAGGTAAGAAAACATTTGTACATAAATTAAATATATTTATTAATGTTGTTTATTAGGATGTAAAGTCAAAAAAAATGGTGCCATTTTTTTTTCTCATGGTTCTTCAAAAGATATTATTATGATATGTAACAACCTAAGCTTGCTTGATTGATTATAAGGTTGAGCTAAGCTTAACCATTTCTTGTAATTAATTATAATTTTAAAAATGACTGGTCGTATTATACACCTTGACTAGAGATCTGGAATACAGTAAGTTTGATGAAGTTTTCCAGCTCAATCGCGAAATTATAGATTACCAGTACTACATGTGCTTTTAGTATGGTATATCCAAACTCTTAGTACTGGTATCAAATATTGAATATGATGATAAAAATTTGAATTCCTATAAAACTCATTTAAGCTTATAACGCATACCCCTCTTTTAGTAATGCTACATTATAAGACTGATTGCATAATACCGTTATCCTTCGAAGTAACAAATCAAATTGGGAATTTTGCATAGTTTTTTTATTTCCTTTATAAATTGAATTTTGTTAAAATTTGGTACACAAATTTAACAAACAGACTGGTCTCAAGCGTTGTTAGGAATTTATAGTACTGTATCATGTATAGATATAAGATCTTTTTTTTTATTGGATAGGCTTAAAAATTTGGTACAACTGTTAAAAAAAGGAATTCTTATAAAACCATCACAGGCTTATCAAATTATTTTGATTCAAAACTATCCTATAACTGATTTAAAGCCTTCAATTTTAATTATTAGCCGTTTTCTTTCTTTTTTACTAAGATGGATGACGGTGTATGAGTGGCGCAAAATTGTACTTAAAAATAATCATGTACAATTATCAAAATGGTTAGTTACTTCTCGCAACAAATTCTCAAGTGCTCTAAAATAACTTTTAAATTGAAGTTACCTACTCGAGGTGGTATCTGTAGTAATTTACCTGGCCAAAATGCATGGAGTGAATTATTAACATTTCGTTGGTCAAGGTATAGTGTGCGGTTTTATACAACTATGTAACTCACAGTGGAATTTAATGTATAAATGAATTGGATTATAGCAAGTGAGAAAAAAAGTTAATAGATTTTGCACTAACCGTTTAACAGATTATATGGATATCAGATGTTGACCGTTGAACTTTACATCAACAAGATATACGAATTACTCTACGTATCCAAACAAAACAATTGATCATTGATAAAATACTAATACTTAGCTGTAGATCTCGAGTTTTAAAGGATAACGCTGAAATAAAATGTATAGCTCAAATCTTTAACCTTAGATTCCTACTTTTAGTATAAACTGATAAAACCCACAAACAATAAGTAATAGTATTCAACTGTAATTTTAAGGGTAACAATTGTATCCAATCTCATTTGATTATACAGTAATTCTCTGAACAATCTGATACTGTAAATTCAAGTGAATTTCTGTTTTTTTTATTTTAGTTCTTTGATTCAGATTTCAGGGATATTACAACCTTAAGATCTATTTAGATCTGAGACATTTGAAGCAACCTTTTTCTTAGTTGTGAGACTGATATGTTGTCGCGGGAACGGGTAAGTGCGTTTAATTAAATAAAAAAAAAAAAAAGGTCCAGAACTAAAATTGATTTAAATTCATACTGAGTGGTAATACAGTAGTAATGCATCATCATCCATATATGGAGAAAATAACACCAAATTTCATATGTAAAATTCCTACGGGACCATTATAAACATTCCACATAACAAACTCCTTGAACATGAATCTAGCCAATGAATTGTAAAGTCCATATAACCTAGAAAAAATTGGATCAATAGGGTAAAATAGTATAGTGTGGTGTAATCGTGACAGATGAATTGATCATCTTGTTTTTTTTTACAGGGTATACAGAATCTCATTATGTTGCCTTCTTATTTAAGAGTTACACATGCGGCGTTGAATTTAAAGATTTTACAAATGGCCACTCTAAGGTTGATGGTTATTAAATCATATCAGTAATCTTACATTCAAACCCATCACCATCGATATCCGGATGATTTTTTTTTTTTTTTTGATATAACCCTTGATTTCAAGGAAAAACCTAGCAAAGATGAATTAAGATTAACTTATATATGATATCCTGATATATATGATAAAGATCTCATAATATTACTGGAATGTTTTAAGAATAATATTAATACCCAATCCTAGCTATTATCTGTTAAAGTCTAGGATTTTGCACATTTTTATTTTGTAGTGCTAAATTGCGCATAGTAAAAAATATCTTTATATATTATAAGGCGACGTCTATTTTAACATGAAAATCCACTAAGTGCAGCCACAATAATACAATATCAAGCATAGTGTGGTTTCTATAACGAAAGAGAATTTTCTACTACCTAGGGGAATAAAGATATAACATAAGATAGTCATAAAAGAAATTGTCATTAGTAATAGCTATAAAATCGTTACTTTAAAAAAAAAAGTTATAATAATGTTGAGTATGGACTAGTAAGCTTCTTTAGTAGCCCAGAAAGAATCAAATGAATGTTAATAGTAATAGTCTTCGCAAAAAAACAAAGTCTTCTATATATAGAATATATAGCTTCCAAAAAAATGCTATTGGTAGATAGGCAATGCAACCTTGAGTCTTTTTTTGCTTTATGATGAGATTCTTGAACCTCCTTCACTGGTATATTGGTAATAAATAAATAATGCTTAGTAAATTAAAAATGCTGTTATAATAAATAAATAGAAATGTCTAGGTGGTGGTTTTTTGTTTTATAAAAATAGATTATCTTCTAATTCTTAAAACATCAGCTAAATGATTTTTACCCAAAACTTTTCTTTCTTGATGTTGAATTTTTAAAATAAATTGTTGTTGAGATAATTCAGGTTGTCTATAAATTTTTTTCCAAATTTGCATTACTCTATCTCGACAAGGAGGTAAACCTAATGAAATTGGATAATTTTGAATTTGTTGTAAATAATTTAATTGTAAATCGATATTACCAAATTTACTATGAATATATAATGCTAATAATTCATCACATTTTTCTATTGGTAATCTTTTACATAGTTCAATCATAACGTGTTCTGCATCTTGAAATCGATAAAATAGTTTTTCACCCATTGTTAATTTGTAATTGTGTTTAAATAAATAGTTGATTAGTTAGGATTTGGTTTATTGGTTAGT
>JAJLUL010000007.1:253728-297621 GCA_030564325.1 Blastobotrys capitulatus
AAAAAAAAAATATTTAAAAAAAAAAAAAAAAAAAAAAAAATATCGGATCGGAGGGCTTTTCGTTGTTGTTGTGTGTGACATAAATTTTTTCTTGCGTCAGAATTTTTTGTGTGTACAACTTTGTACTGGTAAGAAAAGAAATCGCTATTTTTTTAAGCAAGGATAGGATTATTAGACAAGCTTGTTAAAATATATAGACAGGGTTAGAATTAAACATTCTCTTATAGACCTAAAAGTTCGATTTTTACATTCTTTAGATCTTGAGATCGGATCTTTGTGTTGTCATATAATGGATGGGTTATTTTGGTCTGGTATTATTGATTTGTACTAATACTTAATTATGATGGAGAGGTGTCAAGTGTCAAGGGATACAAAGTTTATTTATTGCTGCTTAGAGTGTAGATAGACTTAATATTATCTATGATAGTATAATAATAGATTCGAAATTCAGCTCTAGAGACTTTAACAACTCGCGAGGATCTAAATGCTAATTATAAAGGCGGGGGTTGATGACCAAAGCTGTAGTGGAATCCATATTATCTTTTCCTGAAAATAATCAATTGATTAGCAAGATTCAATAAATAATATTTCTTACTAATATTTGACAGTTAAATTTAGCTTAAGCTAAAAAATTACCTAAATGATGGATAGAGGCTACATTTCCAGTGATATCAGATTACTAGATCATGATAAAAAAACAAATTCCCAGCCCAACAATCCATTAATAATTGATCATTCAAAATCCTATTCTATTTTAATTTTAAATTGATCCTCAAATTCCATTCCACTCACTCCACTCTGGATCCCAAATTATCATTACATTATTCATATCACCGTAATTAAATCCAATAGATATAAATTTGATAGGCTATATTTTTACTTTTAAAATTTACAAATGTAAATGAAGGATAGAAATTGCAATCATGAGCCGATGATTTGTGGCACAAATTTCCTCATCATTACACAGCTTAAGTGAATGTAGAATATCAAAAAAAGTAATTGATCTTCCTTTTAATCATGTAAACTTCCGTTTTTGTAAGTCTTTTCTTGGGGGGTGTTTGTCTATGGATAAAGTTACTCCAGCTTTAATTTAAGAGAAATACTCAGTAATTGTCATCCATTTAAGCTCAAGCAGCAGTAATTAAACATCAATTGATATTAGGGTAGGTTTTGGCCGTAGGTAACACAGTAACACTAAAAACTTGGGTGGGACAAAAAAATATATAATCCATGGAGGGGTAACAAAAATTTAAAAATGAATTGTAAAATTATTGAGGGAGCGCCTAGGGATGAAAATTTTTATTTATCGTGATTTTTGATTTGGGGTCACCAAAAAGTAAATAATATTATTCCACCTTTAAGACTCTGAGGATACTTTTTTTTTTCTTATTAGCTGGAATCCTACACAATATACATATGAATCATTGATGATTAACTATTTTTAAAGATGGCTATCTTATTGTTCCTATAATGAATATAAGTAACAAACTTAGATGATATCGGATTGTAATCTAACATTTTGTGGTTCACAATATTAGAAGAGAGGGGGATTTGTGAAATCCATTTTCCTGTAAATTGGATATTCAATATGTTAATATTGATCAGCTTAGAAATTTAAGAGCTTGATTTATTTTTTAATTATAACATTATCATGGAATCTACTGAATCTATTAGTTTTTGGTTTTATATATAAATCTAATTTCAAGCTGGCTAGTATTATTATATATTAATTATATAATTAAATTGTTTTGACAGTTGATGAATTGGATTGAGGCACCAATTACATAAGCTTAAACCTTTTAAAAATCAGATATTATTATCATCAAGATATTATTTTTGACAGTCAAATCTTGATAGATTATAATTATCTATAGATATATATATTATTTTAATATTCCACGATCATTTACCAAAGCAATGGTACCAGAAAATAAAATAAAAATTAGGATTTGATATGCCATTTGATAATAATACCTCACCTAATCTAAATTAATTATCAAAAGCCGGTCTGAAATTACCACACTTTTTGCTCCGGCTTGGATTGTCAGCTTTAAAAAATTGATCAGGGGAAAATATGTGAGCTACAGTAGATTAAGAGCACACTGTGAAATTTGAGCACTATGGAGGTTATTCTATAGACATTTATAATAAATTATAATCAATTGTCAATCCTATATTTTTACTGAGGCGTTCTAATTTGCAAGAGTCTCTATATCTCCTGATACGTAGCACGAACTCAACTTTTGCCATTAACCTAAGGTCTAAATATTAAATGGATTAATTAAACTAATATATATTTAAAGTACATTAGTTCACTATACTAATTATACAAGCCATGAGTATCTGTATGTTTAAAAAAATAGCACCTTAAACATTGATTTTGAATTCAAACTATAATCGATGATGTATTAGGAGCATTTCAAATCCAGTTACTATAATAGTCCCTATTTAGAATCTAATCAAATTTACATAATGCCTTATCCCGAATTAAATAGCCGTGGGCTTTATTACATATTAGCAGTAATCTACTTATCTTTTTCGAAGTGTTACCGTACAATTGTACATTTCACGTATAATATTTCTACAATTAATTTTGTGGATCCTATAATCATAATCACAAGAAGAGTATATACATTGTATATTGCTTCACGGTTAGTATATCGATACATGTGCGTATAATTATAATCAAAAACTTGCCACTAGTTATAGCTACATGCCAGATTATAAAATTAGTCTGATGATACTAATAAAACGAAACTAAAACTATAAACTAATCATCCTTGACTTTAATGAAACGCTACAAAAATAAGACTAACCAAATTAGGTTAGACTAATTGCTTGCTGTAAAATGTTACGGAAACCTGCATTTATCATCACCATCTGATTTCTCGAATATTACCATAGTATAACTTTCGCGATAACATGATGATGTGTTAACAATTGTTTAAATAATCTAAGTGAGGCTATGGGATATTAGTGATCTGTATTAGACATACAGTAGGTAGGTATCTACAATTGATATTTTCTATTTTATAATTAGCTCAAACTACAGCAATTGATAGCTTGTCATATCATAGACAAGAAAGCATTTATATATGATACTCGAGCTCTAGAGCTAACTATCATCCATGGTACACTTAAAACTAAAGCACCATAGTAAGATATCTGTACAGCTTAAGTCAAAAATATCGATATATTTAGGATATATTTAGATGAAACTAAGATAAAGCGAGTTTGCAAACTTGCACGTTTAACCTAGATTAACTAAAACATCCCCCTAACACTGAAAAAAAAAAAAATTCCGCCGAACGAATTATAAAGTTACTAATCATATCTTATTTAAAGGTCAAATATTTTAGTTATATGTAGCTGATGAGCAATGGCAAATGCCATATAGTAACATATAGATAAACATCAGGTATAGTACCCAATATTGAATTGTACAAAGCTTGCTATTTTAACTATGGCAACTCTCTTAAGAAATTTAGTATCAATGATAATTGAAAACGCAAAAATTGCGAAACCAAAAACCTCAAAATCTTTTTTTATTGATCATCAATAAACAAATGTCAGTTCAAATTCCAATCCAATTAAATTGAAAAGGACCCTCAGTTTTCGGAGAACAAACTTTAATAGCTATTATACTGTATCCCAACCAACAAGAACCTACCCACCTTAAAAATACTTGTACACCATGAAATTTAATCATGACCGAGTCATTCAAAGCTCGTTAAATTTGACTTATAATCATTTATAATTAGACTAAATTACATATTTTTGTGTCTTAAAACCTCAAATCACAATCAATATCATGATTCAGTAACAGTTTAACATATCTGCAATACATTCAATTTAAATTTATGATTCTCGGTTTTTATTAGAATTTGTTTTGATCATCATAAAAAAAATGTCTTAGTTCGAAATTTCCTTTTTTATCATATTTTTTTTTTCGCTACGTACACTTGTACGCGGCTTTTACAGCTTAGTGCATTGTTTTTGCCCCGCCTAAATGCGAAACCCGTCAAATTTTTTTTTCAGTATCACAGCCTGGATTCGAATTTTTGAACTTTACAGCGAGAATTACAGTTACTAAGTGATTTTCAAAATAGGCTTGTAATAGTGGGATGAAACTTGAAATTGACAAGGAAGCTAGGTCATTATTTCAGATAGACTTATAATGACATATTAAAGGTTCAAACATCAGATAGATGACGATTATTGACTATTTTTAGCTTAAAATAAATACAGATATTACTCTAGAATTTCAATCTAATTAGCTAGCAAAACAATCACTACTATCGACTCGAGACTTTTTTTAAAAAGTGCTCACGGCTATTTTAGAAGCTTAAAAGTGCATGCAAGTAACTCAAACCCTCAAAATCATATAATAAACTTATGTAGTGAAAAATTATTTCAATGTACAACTTGTACGTATTCGATCTTATTTGGTCAAGTACATTCCAAAAATAAAAGAGTACAATACACCAATCAATTATCGGGGGATGGCATTGTTCAAAATCAGCGGAAACTTGGAATATCCATCGGTTCTTTTATTGTTTGTATAATTATTTCTGGATTAGTGTTAATACATCGAGGGAGATATTTTTTTAAGGGTTTGCCCAGAATTGTCAACTGGAAAAAAACAAAATTCCATCAAGTTATTTGAAGTATTTGGACGTGCACATACAGTAGAAATGTAAGTGGTGAACGTAGCACACCAGTGTATATATATATAAGACATTGTATACATGTAATCCTTAAATCGGTTGTTACATTATACTATTATGCTGGTGTACCATGGCAATACTATTGAGATATATTGTATAAATTAGAATTACTGCAATCAATTCAATATAGGTAATAACAGGTTGCGTATATTGTTATAACGGGCCCAAACCTCGGTTTACAATTTACCATATTTAAATTGATGTATTAATTTTATAAACTAATATATATGTCGCCCATACAAGCTACTGTAAGTCATGACAGCGTAAACTTTATACAGAGTTGATAGATAGTTCTCAGGATTTCGCTCAATTATTGCAACTACTGCAAACTTACAGTAATACAATACATCATGATGTATATATAGAACATAAATTTGAACCCCTGAGTTTAAAATACCATATGGCAATATATACTTTAATACATGTACGCTTTGAATTGTCTATGGGTAAAACATGAGAGAGCCAACAAGCTGTATTCGCACAACACTTTCTATTTCTATAGACCAATTGATCTATTACAACTGGCTACAACTATATATATACTAATATGTAACCTGAGTACTATCAGTATATACAGTATATTACCTGGTATTATTATGATTATATTTAATTAGTCTACTGTAGCTTGATCAAATAGACATAAGGTATTACTGCAGCAACATGTGCTCCCATCTTTCACAGTTTAGGACAATAACGAGCATAACATACACTTTAGCCCGATACACGAATTATACTGATATTTAGCTGCAATTTCGAGTCTCATCATATCGATATCGTGGCCTTTATCTTATACCACTGGTCCCTTTGCTAACTACCCAGATACCCATTTACTGTAGTCTTTTAAACCTGAATGAGAAGCTTGAATTCGAAGCTATAGCTCTATAAACCCTCGAACCCCTGACAGATCCATTCTCGTTAAAGTTACCAGGTAGATTTTTATAGCATGGTACTATATATAATATGTGCTATATTATAATATCCGGATACCAGGTACCATAGCAGTTGTAATCTTGAATCAGGATCCCGACCCCATCGCTTTCAAAATCACGATCGATCTATAGCTACCATGGTATAGGTGAAAAAAATTTTATAAAAACTTTTTTAAAAAAAATAACACTGTAAAAAGCTTGTGAATTTTTTAAAGACATTTTTTTTTTCTTTCTTCCCAATTATTTCATGCATATAATGAATTACTGTTTCTAATTAAATTTGGCAATAAATTTCATTCAAAGATTTTTATTGCATATTATAATATCATAATGAGATTAATATCAATAATCTGTACATTTATCCAATAAGCTTTTCAAAACCCAACGTTGAATGCAATCTAAATTTTTATTTGGATATGGACCATTTAAGGAGAGATTCTGTAAAAATATTAGTAGCTCTATTTTACTACCTGGTACTGTACTAGCCTTTCTACTATAGATGGATAAAGCTATCTGGGTAGGACCCCAAGCTTAGTTCATAGCTTAATTGTAATAATATATTTCAAACATCTACCAATTAACATATCCAATAATATTATAATATTTTGATTGACTAACTTACTTAAAATAACACTGTAAAAAAAGCTCATATCCGATATCTTGAAAATTATCTACTAATTTATATTCAAAGCTAAAAACGTTGTGGCTATAATCAGAAAGCTAACATATGAATTCATCAATTCATAATATATCTATAATAATAATGCATTTAAAACTGCTCATTGACTGCCACTGTACATAAAATGATATTTGGTTTTACAAGGGTTCAGATTTTTTATTGTCTGAGAACTCGAAAAATGTCTTTGAATAATCTGTTTTGAAAGACATGTCTTAAATGATTTTTTTTTTTTTGGCATTGATCATCTTAGCTCTTAAAAGCTAAGGACGGATTTGCCGAATAACTCGTTTTTTACCCCTAATATTACAGTACTGCATACCAGTGGTAGTTTTATCATAATGTTTACAACTGTGTATTGAGAATCATCATTGATTGGGATAGTACCATAAAGCAAAATGAGATATACAGTTACTAAGGCAAGCACAGTGTAATTATAGAAAAGGCTTGGAAGATTGTGTATTTCGAGGTCCATCTACATGTATTTATTCAAAGGGAAGAAGACAAAAAATAGAAATTTAATCACAATTAATTTTATCAAAAGATTCTAGAAATCAATGTAGACATTTATTATGGATTTATAATAGGACCTCATCTCCTTAGATAATCATCATCGCGAATCTGATTTGATGGTAAATACATCGATATATATATATAGTAGTAAGCCCAGGAACAGTACGTACCAAATAGGTATCAAATAGCGGTTTACAATAAAGGAGATTGATATTTAGATCCAGAATACATCATTTATTAATGAATTTATAATATACATTGTTTATAACACTTTTATAATGGGATCCTTAAAGAGACTATGATATTGATCTATCGATCACCCTGGCATATAAAGCCTTCATTCCATTACATTGGAATTATATATAACCTGACGCGTGCAATTACTTTAACTATAATATTATAATATAAGCTAAGCCTATGATGGTCGAAAGTGGCGTAAATCAGTGCTCGATTGAAAATTGTATTCATATTTAATTTAACCCTTTCGCGATGGGACATTTGCGATGGGGGAAAACTTTTAAATTACCACCATTTGGTAAAAAAAGGGATGATTTGATCCTACAATGATATACATGTACCCTGATACAACCCTGTAAATTAACATAAGCCCTTAAAACCAATAAGGATATGATAGGAGTTTTTAGCGCAAATTGTTTAATCACAGGTATATTCAATTAGTTTTACTACTTCTAATCAAAATTTCTATAGACTTGAGTAGTCTAGTATCGCTCATTGAATCGGCTTATGGATGATAAACCAGAACAATTCTATATACAATAAATATAATTTAGAGTCTTCACTAGCTATGACAAGCAAGTAGTGCCTTTTTTCAATTATATGAATTTTTGTAATTTTTTTCTATATAATTAATTAATTAATTTTTATATTTTTATTTACTACTATAAAATAAATGATTTGACGAACGAACATGAATCGGCTTTTTTCAACCAAACATATATTACGTGTATACAAGTACATAGAAAATACTAATGCTAGTTAACTATAGTTTCAATTAACCAATAATTATAACTTTTGTAGCTTTGTGCATTGAAAGTACTAACTAAGTTACAATCTATACAACTATTGATTGTCATACATCCACTATACTAAAAACTGGTGTAAAATAATTAATTGTACTGAACTTCGAGAGTTAAAACCATATAATCATTTGTAAACATATTCAGTGAATGTTTATACATCCTAAATCTACTATGTATTAAAGACAGCTGTATTACATTCTTTGTATACAATCATATATTGTATGAATCCAATGATCAATGAATACATCGGAAGGATATCGTTTTATGCTTGTTCGTAAGTAATCGATCAAAATATTTTATGCACGGAATATTATATAAATTCTTAATTCAAGCTGACTTATGAAAATGGATATAATATTATATCGATATTGATCTTATGATAGCTCAGTAACCTGGACTGTAATAGTGTAACAGCTACATGTGCTTAAGCAGCATTTATTTTAAGACTAAGCTGGGATTGGACTTAAAAACAAGCCTACATCCGATTCAGATCCTTTTTTCAGGTCTCGACTCTCCAGCATTGTAACAGTAAAAATTACGTATGATCGTTGATTATACCATCTCGATTGAATCTTATTTCTATCATGGGGTTCACACAATCTTCCTTGTTATAAAAATCGAGCTGTGGGTTTATTATTAGAATGCCTGTTAATAATAAGACTTGTTTTATTCGCTAGAACTTCCACTGACAGCAATTGCAAATTTATAATTACGTGTATTTCTAAAAAATGTATGCTTTTGAACGGGACTAGAATGCCAAAGTTTTTATTTATAGTAAACAGTTCATTTAACAAAGTTGTAAATAACAATTTTTACTTCCATGAATCTAAATAATAATATGGTCAGATTTAATTTTTTATGATTTTTGTTTAATTATCCACATACAATTGTTAGTGTAATCACCCCTGACAACGCAAAGTAATAAAACAACAATTACCGTCCCGGAAAAAATTCAACTTTGACTTGACACAATGTCCCAATTGTGTGAGCCAGCCAGCGAGCGTGTCATCATTTACATCATCACTAAGTTTTATCTGATATAGAGTCTAATTTTTCAATAACACACGTTTAATTATATCTTTGATAACTAACCAAAACATTACAACTTATTCGACATATAAGTAACTTTGTAGTACAACTCAGTAAGACAGACACATCTGGAAAGAAAGTACATCCAACCACAGATTAGAAAAGAATGGATGAATTCATTTCACCTGGGTTAAAAACTTTTGATGCATTCCCCAAAGTTTCATCAGCATATTCAATTAAATCATCAAGAGGAGGATTTTTAACATTATTATTATCAATAATATGTTTATTTTTAATATGGGTTCAAATGGCTCAATATATTGGAGGAATTGAAGAACAACAATTTAGTGTTGATAATGAAGTATCACAAAATATGCAAATTAATCTTGATGTTACAATTAATATGCCATGTGATGGTATAACAATTAATGCGTTAGATCAATCAAGAGATAGATTATTTGCATCAGAATTATTAACCTTTCAAAAATGTGATTTTGATGGTTCAAAACATCATTCTTTTAGAGAAGAAATTCAATATGATTCATTTCATTCAATTTTTAGAAAATCAAGAAATTCAAAATTTAAAAAGAGAAAAGAAAATCCAAATGGTCAAGCTTGTAGAATTTATGGTTCATTACCTGTTACAAGAGTTACTGGTGATTTACATATTACTGCAAAAGGTTATGCATGGTTTGATAGACAAGTTTTATCAATAAATGAGTTTAATTTTACTCATATAATTGATGAATTTTCTTTTGGAAATTTTTATCCAAAATTAATTAATCCTTTAGATGGAGTTTTAGCAACAACTGATGATAATTTACAAATTTATCAATATTTTATGAGTGTTGTTCCAACTACTTATATTAGTTCAACAACTGGTCAAATAGTTGATACAAATCAATATGCTGTTACTGAACAATTAAGTAGATTAAATCAACAAATTGGTAATCCACCAGGTATTTTTTTCAAATATGATATGGAACCAATTAGATTAACAATTACTGATAAAAGAATTCCTTTTAGTCAATGGTTAGTTAGATTAATTAATATTTTGGGTGGATTAGTTGTTTGTACTGGTTGGGTTTATAAATTATTTGAATCTTTTATTATGAAATTAAGTGGGAAAAGAGAAGAGAAACGAACTTTATTAGATACTGGTACTCAAGAAGAAAATGAAAAATCTCAATAGATTTATAATATTGAGAAAGTATGTATTTATTAGTAGAAAAATTTAACATTTTTAAAAGCACATTTTTTTTAAACTATTTGAAAATAAAAAAACTAAACTATAATAATAATAAAATTAAGAAACAAGATAACCAAACTTTTGTTGAATATAATAATAATTTTGAAGATTTAGATAATTCAGGAGTCTTTGTTTGTTTATCATCATCAGAAGTTTTTGTAACAACTGCTAATTGATTAACATTTTTTGTAACCCTTGATTTTGGTGGAGTTGAAGTTCTTGTAACAAATTGTACATTAGTTGCAGTAATCCAATGAACATTTTTATCTTTATCAGTTGATTGATATGTAGTTGTTTGAGTTGATGGTGTAGTGAAAATAAATGGTGTTGGTTCTTCTTCTTCTTTTGTATTATCTTGTTTATCTTTTTTTAAATCATTTTCTGAAGTTTTTGTTTCAACTGTTGTATTTATTTCTTTATTATCTTTGTTTTCATCTTTTGAATTAGTCTGAGTAATTTCGTTAGTTGATTCTTTAATTGATTTAATTGGATCATTTTGAATTGATTTTGATGTTTCAATTGATTTTTTTAATGAATCTTTTGAAGTATTTATATTTTTAGAACCAGAACTTTCAAAACTAGAACTAATACTTCTAATCATACTAGTTTTAGTTTTGAAAGTTGATCCTTTATTATTATCTTCGGAATTTGAGTTAGTACTTACTTTTTCTGGAGTTTCTTTTGGTTTAATGGAAGGAGATTCAGCTGGTTTATTTGTTGTGGATGCATTTGGTGATGGTTGAGTTTTTGTAACAGATTGATCATCTTCCTTAGTTTTATTACTATCTTGCTTAGTTGATTGGTTACTTTCCTTGGTTTTTGGATCCTCTTTAGTTGACTGGACATCTTCATTGGCTGATTCATTAGCTTCATTAGTTGATTTACTATCCTTTTTGGTTGATTTATCATCTTCCTTGGTGGTTTCTGGTTCATCTTTATTCTTTTTTGGATTTTCTTTTGGTGATGATGTAATTGTTGATTTTGGTGACTCTTTTGGAGATTCTTTTGGTTTTGAAGTGCTAACAACTGGTGTTGATTTATTATCCACCTTTTTGGTAGATTTAACCTCATTACTAGCTTTTTGATCATCCTCTGTTCCTTTTGCTTGTTCAGTTGGACTAGGTTGGGAAGGTTCTTTTGATTCGATTGTTTTCTTCTCATCTTTATCACTAATAGCTCCTGTTTGAATGTCATCTTTTTGACTATTTGTATTAATCGATTTATCTTCTTCAGTTGATATAATTTTAGTTTTACCATTAAAATCTTTTTTATTACTAGTAGTTTCAATTTTTGGACTTGATCCGATCAAATCATCATCATTTGATGTAACTTGGACTGCAGTATCAGTAGTTATAATCCCATGAACAGTTGTTTTTTGGGTTGGTTTGATAATCTCACTATCAAATTTTTTTGTAATAATAGTAGATTTAACATGAGGTGATCCATTCATATCAGTAGAAACGATTGTAACAATAGAATTTGTATTCCCATGATCCTCAGTAGTAACTTTATTATCACCATCAGTAGACTGTTCATTATCTTTTGAAATTGTTGCTGCTGATGGTTGATTTGTGATTGTAACTGTATTATCATAAATATTTTGATCAGTTTTTTTATCAGTATTCTCATCATCATTTTTAGTAACTTTTTTAGTTGTTATAACTTTACCGTTTTCGGTACTCTTATGATTATCTTTAATAATAGTAGTTGATGGGGCTGATAATCCAGTTAAATCGTAAATAGTACTTTGAATTTCACTTGTCATTAAATTATTTGAATGAATTGTTTTACTATTTGTATTTATTGGTGATGTAGTATGAATGTTAATACTAGATTCTTTATCAATTGGCTCGGTTGTTGTTATTGATTCATCAGTTGTAATTATTGAATTAGGAGGTGAAGATATTTTACCATTATTCTTCTTATTTACATCAACATTATCTTCAGATGACCTTTTATCAGTTGAAATTGATTCATCCCCATTATTAACATTTTCTTCTTCTTTAGTTGTTGGTTTTGGAGAAGCTAAAGTGGTTGGATTTGGAATTAATTCAGTTTTCTCTGGAGATGCAGCTGGGTTTTTTGGAGAAAAAGAAGCCCCATCCTCTAATGATGAAGAAAAAACTCCATTATCATTAGATACTGGTACTGATAATACTGTATTTGAACCCTCAGTAATTACAGTTGTTAAAGGAGTTGAATCATCATTATCATCTTCAACAATAGTACTAACTTGATCAAAATCTTCTGAAATATAAGGAGGTAAAACAATTGAATTTGATACTATTGTACTTTTAGATAATGATAATTCACTTGGTTGGATAGTATTACCAGTATTATGCCATCTATTTCTCATATTCAATTTAACATCAACAATACTTTGTCCATCATTCTCATTTGCTTTGATTAAATTAAATAATAATACCCATACTACAATTATAAAAGGGCTAATTGTCATTATGATAATCAATTTATACTGGAATTTGTTTATAATTTTGATACAAAAAAAAAAAAAAATTCACCACTACCAAGGGTTTTACTTAATAGTAAAAAAGAAAAAATAACAAAATAAAAAAAAAAAAAAACAAAAGGAATAACAGATGTAGGCAGTGAGTTTTTAAAAAATCATTGGAAGACTTTAATCATTTTATATATATATCATGGTACTTTACATCTTGGTAGAGATATTGAATGTACATTTGAACAACTAATTATAATAAACTTTCTTTAGTGCAGTTAAATAAAGGTATTTTTATCACTCAAATTATTTTTAAATTTTTTATTTTTATTTTTATTTTTTCTAATAATAATGCATGTAAGTTGAAAAAGTCACCTTAGAAATTATTATAATATAATCATAATTTAACAGACTGAACTGCAGTTTGAGTTAACATGTAATATTATACAACAGTGTTTAAGTAAATAGACCTTTATTATAATATATATATATCTGAGAAGGCTATAAATAGTCTAAACAAAAAATATATATTAGTTCTAACTAAACAATTGTGTACCACTACCCAGGTGTTACTGTAAACAAAATAGGGTTTTGGATTTTTTAAGCTTTGACTTTAGGCAATATCACTTATAATATAGTAAACTTTATTTATTAAACAGTCTGATTCTTTAGTCTTATTATGTATATACATACTCAGTGTAATTACATTACCCAAAGACATATAATTTTAAACTAAAGTATAACGAGAAAACAATTTTTATCTGGATATATATACACCTAAATAGTTGTTGATATAAAAAAGGAGAGAAAAAAAAAATAAAAGAACTAATCATCTTGAAACATTGGAATATCACCAAAATTTGGTTTATTCATACGGATTTTTTTGAATTTTGAAATATCATTAATTCTTTTCATATCATCATCATTTAAATCAATTAAAGTTATATTTTGTTTCAATCTTTCAGGATTTGAAGATTTTGGTATAACAGCATAACCTCGTTTAACACCCCATGACAATAAAACTTGAGCAGGAGAGCAATTATTATCTTTTGCAACTTGACAAATTATTGGATCTTCTCTTAACGATAATGAATTTTGACCCATTGGACTAAAAGCAGTAATAGTAATTCCTTTTTGATTACAATAATTCAATAATTTATCTTGTGGTAAATAAGGATGTAATTCAACTTGATTATTAGAAGGAATAATATCACATTCATTAATTAATTTTTCTAATTGAATAGTATCAAAATTAGAAACACCAATACTTTTAACCATTGATTTTGGTAATTTTTCAAATAATTTCCAAACTTTTACAAAATCAAAATCTTTATCAACACTTCTTGTACCATCTTCATTTTCTGGTAACCAAAAATTTGTACCATTTTGAACCATTGTAACAGGCCAATGAACTAATAATAAATCAACATAATCAGTTTGTAAATTTTTTAAACTTTCTTCTAATGATTTTAAAGGATTTTTTTGATGAATTGATGCTACTTTTGTACAAATAAAAATTTCTTCTCTTGGAATACCACTATCTTTAATTGCTTGACCAATTTCTGCTTCATTTTCATATCGAGTAGCTGTATCAATATGTCTATATCCTAATTTTAATGCTTCTAAGATTGTATTATAACATTCTCCTTTAAATGCTTGCCAGGTTCCTAAACCAACTGCTGGCATTTTACCACCTGAGTTTAATGATAATGATGGGACTTGCATTTCTTTTTTTTTTGTTTTTCTTTCTTATTGAGTTAAAAGAATGAAAGATATGATAGAAGTTGATGGGCTATGGAGAGATATTTATAATTTTTGTATGATACAAAATCTATACAAGTATATAAGATCAATCAAAAAACCACACTGGTTGAAAGCCCTTTATTTCTTGATAATGTTAATTATAAACCCCTCATTCAAACAATTAATCATTTTGATCATGATTCAGTGGTTATAGTATCATCGATCTTAGCGTTATATTTATTGCTTGTACCCTTATTTTTTTGTTTTATTATCAGTTTGATTGGAATGAAATGAAATTATATTATAGGGTCGGGATCTCTGTGCGTTTGCATGCACTTTTTAAACGGAATCATTTTTTTTTATAAATCAATTTTCCCACCATAAATTCGGGATCACAAAAATTTTACAAGTTACTACCTGCAGGCATGGGACGAAGAAAATATTGCAAAGAATTAGATAGGATGGTTAATTTAAGAACCCGAACTATTCAATTTATAATAAACGATTTGTTTTGATAATATTGATATTAATACCCATAAGATTGGAAATTTCGTTCAATCATACAAAACTTCCGAGAAAAGAAAAAAAAAAAGTATCCAATATCGAAAGGCTATGGTCAAAATATTTCGAACCGAGCAATTGACTGCTAAAGATATATCTGATATTCAACTTTCTATCCGGCTGGTTGATCTTTGTTTATCAGGTGGTAACTAATATGAGAAAGTCAACTATGTATACTTGCTTGGTCCTAGCTATAGCTAGGCTATGAATATTATTACATCTGAAACGGAATCCTCGAATTTTCTAGTGTTAATTTATGAAGTAGACTATATATACAAGAGATATATAGTGAGCTCGAGATCTTGTTTTCATTTTTGTATACTGTGATTGATATATATATTTATAATATATATAAGCATTGAAACCAGAAAGTTGTGTGAATATATATATCATGTAGTATACTTATAATAGGTCCCTTGAGGATCTAGATTGCGAGCCCTCTTAAAAAATATATAATCGATCATTCGAACGTATACGTAGATGCTTTGTACTAAATTAAACATACAACAATATTAATATATATATTTATAACTAGCTAGTGCTAATATATCTATACATATAGCTATAGGTGATATGTACAACTTGTTCATGCATATGTATAATATATTATAATCATAATTTTTATAGGATCGCAGTTGCTAATGCGGCTTATATATAATCATTATAACTATATATCGATCATTGATATCTATATTATACCATTGGTAAGGCTATACACAATATCTGATATATAATTCCTAAAATTTGGATGCAATTACAAATGGCTTAGTATGTTACTGATCCATGCAATGTACGTTTTTACATTACATGTGGACATGTGGTGACACAGGCTTTATTAAACCCATATATATATATATACAATAATAATATCACAGACTAACGTTATAAAGCTTGCAATTGATTTTAAAACTTTACATTTGAGACTATTGTTACAATATTCTACTGTACCAGATTACTGTGCAGCATGAGAATTAAAAATAACTTTACCTGCAGGTAAGTTAACGCTCCAGGTTAAATATTACCTGCCATTGATCATATTAAATCATGAATCTTAGAAATTTATACTTTAACTATATATTAATTATTCCATTAGGTATTGCCAGCTCAATTAAGTTTCAAGTCACAAAATACAAGTTTAAAGTTTAACAGTCTGTCTTGGTTTTAATACATTAAACCAAATATATAAGCAGTGGAAATATAATTTAATAATAGATCTGTCTAAATTTAAAGGGTACCGGTACGTACATATGATCGATTTTAAAACATTGATCATTAAAAAGAAAAAAAAAATAAATACCAGGTAAATATTATCAACTCATGAGACGCAAATGTTAATTATAACAACTTAACAATGTACAATGCTTACTTATTGTAGATATATATAATGTATATGTCAAGACTGACACGTTTCAAAGTATCGATTCAATTTTCCATAATATCTAATATAATAATATCATAGTATACCATTATTCTTAGCCACTTAAAATATCGGATACCATGGTATGAAAGGAAAAAAAAAAAAAACTTTATTAATGACCATTTTTAATTAAATAATCTTTCCAATTCTTATCTTTTACTAAATTCCAATTATCCAAAAAATGCCAAATTTCAGAATCCATTGGTGAAAAATTTTCAATATTTAAAACTTCTGGGTCTTCATGATGTAATAATCTTGTTCTGGCTTTCATAACTGTTGAATCAGGTTCTCTAATTTTTTCAAATGATGATTGTAATTTAAATCCCAAATCCCATTCAATTAATTCATCATTATTATCATCATGATCTTTAATTTTAGTACTTTCTTTTTCCCATAATAAATAAGTTGTATTTGTAATTGTATTAATTTGATAAATTGAATCTTTTAAAAAAATCAATTTTCTTTCATTTGAAGTATCATGAGGTAAACTTTTGGTTAATAAAATATTTACAAATTCATTTGATTCTAAATCTTGTGCATATAAAGCTTGTTCAGCAGTAATTTTTGGATCTTGAATTGTATAAGCCATATAAGTTAAAGGATGAGGAATTGATACAATTGTATAATACCCACTTGAATAACCAGGATGAGTTTGCATTGATGGAACTTTACCAAAAGAATTTGATTTACCTGTACAAGGATTTGAACAAATTTCTTTTGGAGAATTTAATAATTCAATTCCTTCAGGTAGTTCTTTAATAAAAGATAATGTTTTTCTTGTTGGTGGACAACTTTTTGATGCCAAATCATTTTTTGGACATGATTGTAATCTTTTACCAATATCAAATGCTTCACTACTAAATTGACCTTCATACCAATCAGTTACAATAACTCCTTCAGGATATTTTTTAAAAAATGAATGATGTAAATGACTATTAATTAATTCTGATAATTCTTTATTATTAATTTCTTTACCATCTAACATTAAATTAACATTTTCTTTAGAATAAAATGCAACTAAATCTTGTTGTTGTTCATCAAAAGATTCTAATAAAAATTTTTCATTTTGTTCATCTTGTTCGTCATCTGATAAATCCAAATCTCTACCATAACCTTTTAAAATTTGATCAACAAGTAATTGAGCATTTTTAACATTTGAATGAATAAATTCTAATGAAATATCATCATCTTTTAATAAAAATCTTGTTGGATAATCAAATTGACAATATCTTAATAAACCTAATGTATCATCATCTAATAAATTAACTGGTAAAATTCTATGATTTATTAAAATTCCTGCTCCATTTGCAACCCATGCAAAAAATTTTGAATATTTTTCTCTAAAAATTAAATCATTTTTTGTATTATTTAAAAATTTATTATAATTTGGATGTAAATTTGAATCTTTTTCTGTTAATATAATAGGTTCTAAACCTTGACTCCACCAACTTCTTTGCCAAGTTTTAATTAAATCTTTTTCATTTTCAATATCTGATTGATTTAAATAAGTATAAATTTTACATCTTGATGATTCTAAAGGAGATTCTTGAATCTTTAAATCATCTTTATAAATATATGGTTTTCTCCAAGCTGAATTTGAATTAATTTGAAAAATTTCTCCATTATCTATTAAATTCCAATATTCATCATCTGTTATGCTTTCATTATTACTAATATTTTGATAATAATTTTCTAGTGATTGTTCAGGTAATGTATAAAATATGAATAAAGTTATTAATAGAAAGATTAAAGTGATACTTATAAGTCGTCTTTGAATTCTTTTTTCTGACCATCTAACCATTTTTTTGATATGGATTTTTGTTATATACTAGTTGTTTTTGGTATGAAATATATGCTAATGAGGTTTAATGAGTTTAATGCGAATGATTTTATTTAGATGCAAATGTATGAATGAATAATGAAAAATGTTGTTGATAGGTTTAGACCCCTAACTAAATTTAAACGTTTTAGAAATTTTTTTTTTTTTTCCCAAACCCCTTTTGTCAAAGCGCTTAGCACTTCGGCTAAAATCCATTAGAGGCTCGGAAATTCATTACATAATACACCTGGATACTAAAGCATACCAATGTCGGACTTCCGTTATACACTCCAAGCGCCGCCACTGGACGACAAAAAATTTCAAGAAGAAAAAAAGCTTGATAAAAGACATAGACAATATAGACTATAGAAATATAAATGAAAAAACCACAACTAATACCTAGTCTTCTAGGATCATCACATCCACCAATTTCATTAATCATAGCATCAATAGGTAATCCAGGCAAAACATATTCAAAAACTAGACATTCAGCAGGTCATTTAGTATTATCAGGTATTAAAAATTATTTATCAAATTCAAGTTCATCATCAAGTGAAAAAATTCAAAATGGTATTATAACAACTTTTTCGAATTATCCTGGGATTACATTAGTTGAATCATTGACATATATGAATACATCAGATAAATGTATTTTACCAGCAATAAAATATAATAATAAACTTCATGGTCAAAAATATGATAATAAATTATTAGTTTTACATGATGAATTAGATTTATCATTAGGTAAAATATCATATAAATCACCAAGTAAAAGTAAAAATGGTCATAATGGATTAAAAAGTATTGTTTCTAGATATCCAAATGATTTTGCAAGAATTAAAATTGGTATTGATAGACCAGAAAGTAAAGAACCAGATATAGTTGCAAAATATGTGTTGGGAAAATTTACAACAGTTGAATTAAATAAGATAGAAAATGAAACTATACCAAAAACAATTGAAATAATTCAAGAAATTATAAATTCAAATATATTATTATGATTTTTTTTTTTTTAAGATTTATAACTTATTAGAGTGTAAAAAAGAATCACCTTTAACTAAAATACAATCTTGAATAACAATTGGAATAATAGATTCTGCATATTTAATAACATCTTGATCATAAGTACCTGGTTGTAACCAAATAGCTTGAACTGGTAATTTTGATTCTTCAATATCTTTTAATAAATTTTTGGTAACTTGTGGTGGAGTAACAACACTTAAACCAATTTCTTTTGATTTTTCAATTTCATTAATATTTTTAATAGATTTTTGATTTAAAATTTCTTCTCCTTTATGATTAATTGGTGTAACTGGTAATTGACGATCTAAATACCATTTTAAAACTTTATTACCAAATTTTTCTGGTTGAACTGATGCACCCGCAACAGCATATAATCGACCTGGTTTGAAAAAATGTTCCATTATGTTTGTTTGTTAGTAAAAAAAAAAAAAAAAAAAGTTTTGTGAATGTTTAGTGGTTAGGATTATTAATGAGAAATAAAAAAAAATTAGAGTGCGGGGATCAGCGGTTCTAGAAGAAAAAAAAAAAAAAAAAAAAACCGTTTTATTATCGCCATCGTGATCTACAGGGTATAAATTCTTAAACACTATTGTAAAGCAAAAAAATAAAAGAAATAGTTCATAAATTCATAAATCATTAAATACACAAAAAAGTACGTAAAAAATAAATCAAGTACAATAAAATAAACTAAACAAAAGTAGAATCAGGTGTCATACCAGAATTAGTATTAACTTGAAAAAATTCATTCAAATCTTGAGTTAAAAATCCTTCATCATGAAATCGATCATTTGAAAAATATTCTGCATAAGCATCTTCCAAATTATCAGGAATATCTTCTTCTAATAAATGAGTTTGTTCTTCTTGAGGCATAATATCTTCATTTAACAATAACATATCATCATTATTATTTTGTTCTAATAATGGATGTTGATGTGATGATGGATCATCATAAATTGGATAACCATGAATATTTGATTCATCATGTAAAGAATCATGATAATGATATGGATGGTGATGATTAGGATTCATTGAATGATCATAATAAACTGGCAATTCATCATTATGAGTAGAAAGATTTTGATAATTTTGTGGTGATAATTCATTTGATAAATGATGAGGAATTTCTTCTAATGGTAATGGCATTAAAGGATCTTGTAAATCATGTGGTTCATTTGGTAATTCTGAATATTCATTATTATCAATAGAATCATGATGTTGATGATGATGATGATGATTATGATAATATCCTTCATCAACTTCAACAGGTTCTTCAACATTACTATATAACATTTCAAATTCTTTTTCCATCCCACCATTTAAACCTGGAGTATTTTGATTAAATAATTCATTACCCATTGAAAAAACAGTATCCATTCTTAATGCTGCTAACCCAGTACCTTCTTCCCATCCTTGTGATAAAACTCTTAATACAAACATCCATTTTCTTAAAATTTCTTTTGTATCACGATGTTCTTGTCTTGTTGGTGAAGTAATATGATGAAAATACATAAAATGTGCAACTGTTGAAAAATTTAATCTTGTTGTTGAATACCAAAATGCATGTAAATGAGAATGAGTAATTTCACTTGTAAATTTAATAGCTCTTTGAATAGTTTCAGATGCATGATTTCGAAATTGTATTAATTCTTCAATTGTTAAAACACCTGGTATACAAACAGCATGTAATCGAACTTTATGTAACATTGCTTCAATTGTTAATGATGCTAACCATAATGTACCATTTTTACAAAATTCTCCTTGTGGAGCACTTTGCATATCTTTTAAATCTTCTGGTAATGATTCTTTCCAATCTTCTAATTTTGCAAAAAAATAATTAATTTTTGACCAAACTTGATTTGCATTTGGATTCTTAATTCGATCTTGTTGAAATCTAACAGAATATAATTCAGTACCAATTTCATCCAATATATTTGTTAATCTACACATTTGAACAAATAATTGAGCACTTGGTTCATCACTTTCATATTGATTCATTGTTGAATTATTCCATTGTAACATTGAAGGTCTCCCAACAGTCATTGTTGTCCATTTTTCCATAATATAAACAGTTGTCCATAATTTTTTTCGTAATTTTTTAGTTGATGGTGATATTGACCAATCAGAACAATCCAAATGAAGACCCAAATTATGAGAAATTGCAACTAATTTTGAAATTTCAACAGTCATTTCAAAAGTTTCTGCAGTATCACTTGGTTGTAAACGTCTTTGTAATAATAATAATAAACATTGAACTGATGCTAAAGTTGGATATTTAGATTCTCTTTTAACAGCAATTGAACATTCTTCAAATAATTCATTTGCTAAATTTTTTGGCATTACATTAACACATAATAAAGAATCATATTTCCACCAAATACAACTTAATGCTAACATTCCTGCTAATACGCCAACATTAATATTTTCTTTATTATAATAATAATCATGATAAAAAGATTCTCTATCAACAATTGGATAAGTTGGATAAGCAAATCTAAAATATAATGCTAATAATCTTTCTTCTAATTTATTAACTTTTTCAAATATTCTTTTTCTTTGTAAATCAATTTCTTGTTTAGCTTTCAAATCTTTTGAAGTATCTTTAATTGCTAAAAATTGAATTGGGAAACTTGAATCTTTATTAACTCTTCTAATTGAGTGTTCAATAAATCCATAAGAATCATCACTATCATAATTATAATATTGTAACATATAAGGATCTTGATCACCTGAAATACCTAATAATGAAACAGAATCAAATCCTTCAGGTACTAAAGGAGGGTCTTTATCTATAGTAGTTTTCTTAGGTGGTTGTTGAAATGGTGGAACATCAATAACTGGTGGTAATGGTTTTTTAGGTGGTGGAACTCTACTAACATTATTAGTATTAGTATTATTAGTTGTAGTATTTGCTTTACCACCATTTTTTGTTGCTGATAAAGGTTTTGGACTTTCTTTTTGTTCAATTTTTTTCTTTTTTGCAGGTTGAGCAACAAATGTACAATGACCATTAATTTTTTTACACATTGCACAAATACCTTCAGGTAACATATCACATCTTGTTTTTCTTCTTCTACAAAAATCACAAGGTCGATTTCTTCTTGATCTATAAGGTCGAATAGAATTGGCACTACTTGGAACTGGCGTATTACCTCTTTTATTTGCAGTGGTGGTATCAATCATCAGCGCTTGTTGTTGTTGAGTAGTTGTACTTGTTGGGTTAGGAATAATTGTATTATTTTGGGCATTATTATTTGTAACTGATATCCTATTGGTATTTGTTGTTTTGTTAGTAGTAGTTTTGTTAGTAGCGGCATTTTTCTTAGCGGTTGTATTAGTTGGTGTCTTTTTCTTGGTAATAGTAGTTGTAGTTGTAGTTGTTGAAGTATTATTATTATTAGTTGGAAGAGGTGGTTGTTGAGGACCAAACACTTGATTAACTTCGTCAGACATTGAACACACAGCAGGACCCAACCGCGTGTGTGTTAATTTAAAAACTTGAAAGAAATTAAATTAAATCAAACAAAAAAAGTTGATAAATTTTTGTTCTATAAACTTTACCAAGTTTGTTTGAAATTTTTTTTTTTTGTTTTTGTTGTTGTTGTTTGTGATTGTCTAATGGTTAAAAGAAAAAAATTATAAATTTTTTTTAGCGCTCTGGTTAGAAATTTTTTTTTTTTTTTCCTTCTTTTGGGGAATTTATTTTTGCAACCGTTTAAAATTAAAAAAAAAAAAAGAACTAATTAATACCGGTTGTAATTAAAAATCAAAAAAAAATTGTTGTGGTAAAAAATTATAATTTTTTTTTTATCCCAAAAAAAAAAAAAAATTTTCTACACCAAAAAATGAATCACTAAGAGTGCTTGGGCATGACTTTCTTTTTAAAACATGTACAAATATAATGCACTGGATGAAATTTTTTTTTTTCTTTTCTGTTAGGAATGAGGGGTGAAAGAACTTATTGGCCAATAGCTATTATTAATTGAACGTTCGAAATGTATTGATACGTTGTGCTATCCGGATGTATTTAGCTTTTTAAAAAAAAAAATATCTTGAAAAAGATGTGTGGTGAAATATGTATGTTGTTCAAAAAGTACTGGTATTATATAATATGAATCTAGGGGTCCAATAATGATTTAGAGATTTATGAAGAGGCCCATGATTCAAAAACAGTTACCTGATGTTTCAATCCATCCAGGTTTAACAAATTAGTGAGAATTTTTTATTCGACTAGGTTATGGCTTAGTAACGATGCTAATGATTGGGTTTTACCAGTGCTTTAATTATAATACTGTTTATTGCCATATTAGAAGTATTCTTGACTATGTTTTGATACGTTTTACGGTTTTACTGTGTTTGATTAAAGTCCAGTAGTTGCAACATGTAGTTTATAACATATTATAACATCATAACTGCTTTTTGTTTCTTTGAGCATAGATTCTAGCCTATTTATATTCAGCATATACTCGAGATCATTAGCATCGATATCTGAATAATCGCGACTAGTAGCTGGTCATGAGTTAAATCTCATGCAGTTTGAATTAATTTTCAGTCGATTACTACATGTTAAATTTATATATTATATTAACCCAGTCATTTTAAGGCCAGTCGATCCCCCCAGTTTGTTTTGCAGCAGGTTAAGCCTGAAAATTTAATGAATTTTTATATTGGCTAATTGTAATGCTGTAGTTAGTCTATAATTATTAGTACTAAGTGTATCATTATAACTAATTAATACAAGTTGCAGTTGCTCAATCATGAGCAGGTCGACCATCAATGTTGTATCATCCGAGTACGCCACAATCATTATCTAAACATGTACATGATTATCGTAGCATCAAAATTGTAATTTTATATCGACACATATATTTGGCTTTACTAACTATACCCTATCAGAAATGGATATTAATTCAAAACTAAGCATGATTATACTTTAAACTAATGAAGCAATTAATAGCGAGAAATAATATCCATTTAAGCTTATTAGTACCAAGCATAGGGGTGCATGCATATTGCAGTAGTTAAAAACGAAGCTCACGAGATGCCGACTTCACTGCGTATACTAATAATACGTAAACGTTGTACATTGTGTGCAATGGTATAAGGTTTGGAATATATTAATCAATCTATTTGATATCCGGATAAAAAAATAGATAAGGATATTATTTTTTTAAGTATAAGCCAAATTGAACTAAAAAATATTATAATAAATTATTAACAAGATTTGGTAAACTTTCAACATCATTAACCCAGTTATTCCAATCACGATTATTCCAATTATTTTCAACTACTTGGTAACCAGAATCTTGTAAATCTTTTGATATTTTTTCAACTTTACTCCAAACTCGTAACAAATTATTACCTATTAATCCCTTAATTTCTTTGTCAGTTGCACCTCTTGACATACATTTCTTTATTAAATCGGGGTATTTACTAACATCTTCTAATCCAATAGGTTCTGATGATACTCCATCAAAATCAGATCCTAAACCAACATGATCCCATCCAGCAATTTTGGCAATATAAAAAATATGATCAACAGCATCATCAATTGTAGCACTATTTTCATTTGAATCTTTAGTTATAAATCCAGGAAAAAAATTAATTTGTACAACACCATCTAATTCTTTAATTTTTAATAAAATATTATCAGGTACGTTACGTAAAACTTTTGTTAATTTAAAACTACTTGAATGAGAGAAAATTATTGGTGATTTGGAGAAATTTAAAACATCTTCCATAGTTTTATGACTGACATGACTTAGATCAATCATCATACCTAATCTATTCATTTCTTCAATTGCTAATCTTCCATACTTGGTTAACCCTTTATCTTCTAAACCTTTTGAAACTGATGCTGCACTAGTAGCAAAGGGATTATCACAGTTATGTGTCAATGTAATATATCGAACTCCTAAATCATAATATTGTCTAATCATTGCTATACTTGTATCAGCTTGATGTAATCCTTCAACTCCAATCATACTTGCAATTTTTTTCTTCTTATATGCTTCAATTACTTGACTAGAATTATAGCATAATTCCAAATCTTCGGGATATAAATCAATTAATCTTTTTGTAACATCAATTTGTTCCAGTGTATCTCTAACATAATGATTTGGTAAATTATAATCTTGATTTGAATCGTTTGGTTGACATTCAATAAATGATGACCAAAATTGACCACCCAATCTTCCTTTTTTTAATTTTGGTAAATCAGTACATGATAATAATGTTGAGTTAAAGTCGAATTGGGGATTTGAATTCAATTCATTATGTAATCTATAACGTAAAACATATGGGAAATCATTATGTGTATCGATTATCGGTGTATCTTTCAAAATTAAATCAAATCGTTGATTATAAATATTCATTGCGTGATGTTTTGATTTTATGTTGCAACTGCTTTCGAATCATAAATTTACTGTATTCTTTATGATCTACCAGTTTTTCACATCATTGTAGTTTCTTTCGTTTAACAAACTTGACTATTATCTGTGTAATGTTTCTAATTAGTTTGCTATCTGAGATATCTGTATACCGTGGTGGAGATGCAGATCAGACAATGTTAACAATCGGATACTTTAAGTGTAAATTTAAAGTTTGTTTTTTATATTGTTGTTAGCGTGTTATAAATTAATTTTTTAAGAGCGCTAAAATTCACAAGCCGCGCAAATGTTTCAAGTACCAAGCAAGCGTGCTATAGCTAGCTTTGACTTTGAGTAGTGGTATGCGTCTGTTTGAATTTTAACAAGCTGATGCTAGGACTTATACATAAGCAATATACATGCATGTATGGCAATTGTATGATGTTGTGCAAACAGAGTATATCCAAATACAGTCATTTAGTTAGCTAAAGCGTATAACTCAATATCGATTTTATGGGATATTAATTACTATAGGTGCTATAGCTAGCTATGTACACTGTATATATATATGTAATGTATATTAATGTTCACAAGTCGTTCTAGATTAGTTAGTATAATATTACCTAGTTATAATTCTTAAATCGATCTGATTATTAATCTTCAGAATATATAGTATCTAGCACAGCTTCGTATACCTCACCACACCAATGATATTGGATATTCTAGCTATAGATAAAATCCTATAGCCTAGGTGCTATTTTAAGTTGAGGTACTATATATAAAGCTTGAAAATTAATTTGTTCAATGCACGAGTTTATATATCCATCATCAGAAACGCACGTACGATTGTACGGCTTTAACAATTAAAGCGTTTTTAGTCAATTGTACATTGTACATATGTACAGTATTATATACACTCTATATTCACGTAGACTATATAGTGTATCTCCAGGCCTACCGATATACCTAAGTCAAAATGTCATATGCTACCAGCTTTCTGGCCATGGAAGTATACTGTTAAATTACTTGGCGAGGGGGTTCAGAAGTCAATTAAACTACTTACACCAGCTGCAACCATGGTATAAATACAGCATATATACCATGGTATTCTTATTAAATTGTATAACTCAGTATTATTTTAATCATATCAAAGCTATGGACGCATTCACACTTGATTTAAATTATACATTACGATTCTATCAATTGTACACTAGTACGTAGTACTAGTTATTTAGGACACCTATAAGCGGCAACTTATTGTATAAATATGATTATAATTATTAATTTGTTGACCATGGATTTATATGCTTCTGGTCAACAAAAATTAACATACGATATATACGGACACATCGATCCACTATTATTCACTCCAGTGAGTAGATTTGTAATCACAACAATTCTGGAGTCACTTCTGAGGTGGTTGTAATTAATTGATTAATAGGTAATATATATATATAACCTTGAGCAATATAGTGCTTTCATGAGTCAAATCACTGAATTGATTTTATTATTAGTAATTAAAATATTAACATTTGAATCAATGATGATGATTGTACATTGTATATATACAAATGGCATCAAAAATTGAAATTTCTGAAAATGAAAGTTCAACCGTTTATAATATATATGCACTTTGATATCCTATTATGGATGAGAAAAAAATCTAATCTCACGCCATGTATGCATGTATACCCGTAAGCTTAGAAATCCAACAAGTTTATCAATTAATCTATCAGATCAACAATAAATTGCGGCGATAAGTTAGTACGGCTTAAATATCACCGATAAAATTTGCTCATCGCCGATCTTTAAAGCACTTTAAATATCACCGCTCATGTTTATTTATAATAAAAAGTTTCCAACAATATCTATTGTATCCTTGTTTTAGGTAAATGAATCAATCTGGAACCACAATAGTAAACAATAAATAGCGGGTATCAAAAAATTTAATCCACGCGATTCTTAATTGGAGATATTATTAATTTCTACTAGCTATAACGTAGTGCTATTCTTATTGAGGATATATGGTTTGAAGGATATCGGGCCAAACAAAAAAACCAAAAGGATACATACAATTGTATATGTATCCGATGCTTGAAATATTTATGGGCGGCCCAGATTAAAAATTAAGTTTATTTTTGGGTTAGGTGCGGCTATGTTTGTTTACAATTCCAATGATTACCTGCATCCGAATTTGAAATCATTTTTTGACCTTGATAGTTCAACATTTTTGTACCTTAAGTTTAGTCTTCTTCGAACATCTTCCATTAGATTAGTATAAACTTCTCGCTAACTCTACTAATGAATCACAAACTATAGATAACAAAATAATTGAAAATAACTACATTGAATTACAAAGAAATTCATTAAACTTCACGTGGTATTTTATCAATTAATTATTATCTTCCAAAAGGTCTAGCTCCTATAATTACTCCACGTTCTATAGCTGAACTGTTTATAGAAAGATAAAAAAGATTATGACCAGTTCTTTATTCATAAGTCCAAAGGGATCTAGATTACCATCACAAGTGGCGTACCAGTTGTAAAATTCTTTCTATAACACAGAGCTAGAGCAGATTACAGTACTGTGTACCAGGTAGTCATTGTAGTCATTTTTCGTATTACTAATCGTTTTGGGTTGAAAGGGTCTTATAACAGCTTATGGAGATAACATGGGATTAAAGAACTGAGACATCCTTTAAAGCAGTTCTAAGAAAAGTCCGATAAAAATATCTTAAAACCGAAAAATTAAGCTTACAAAAACAATTCATTTTTTTTTTTTTGCTGCAATATTAACCTCAAACATTTTTAGCACACGGCGGGATGACTCTGCATGAAGTTTAAAGAAAATTAAAAATCAATAATGCGGCTGTTCCTACTAAGTAGAGAAAACTTTTTTTCTTTTAATGTTTTACAAAAATAAAAAGCCGATAAGTTATTGACTTTTTACACTAACCTAGTGAACCCCCAATTTGTAATCTTCTCTTTTCACGGGAATACTCAGTACCCATTATTTACCAGGTTTTAATTATATCTAAATGTTAAAGCCGCGTGGTCGTTGGAAAAAAAAAGTTTTTTTTTTGTTGTTTTGCTTCAAAACATATCTTACCAATCTTGCAGATTCTACTTATTTCCATTTAAAACCTATTTCCGAACAGCTTAAATGGATTTAAATCCATTAATGCTAGTAACTATTAGTTATCTCCAAAAACTATAAATATCTTTCAAATTTTCTCTTAATTTTTTTTTCTTTTCTTTCAATTTCAATCAATCAATCAATCAATCAAATAAATTAATCAACTAAATCAAATAAACCAGTATATATTCCAAAATGGTATCAGTATTTTTACGTGATTCAGTTTTTGGACAATTAGTTTATCATTTTTCAGGTAAACGAAGATTTCAATATCCAGAAGAAAAAAATGATTATGTTATTCCTGATAGATATCTCCCATCAAGTGAAAGAGGATCAGTTTCAATAGAAAAAACAGATGATGATGATAATGCAACAGCAATCTATTCAAGTGAACAAACTTCAGATCAAGATTATATTATGGTAGAATGGGATGGACCAGATGATCCAGAAAATCCAAAAAATTGGAAATTATATAAAAAAGTTTTTTTCACTTCATTAATTATGTTATTAACTACATCTATATATATTGGTTCATCAATTTATGTTCCAGGAGTTGAACAAATTATGAATGATATGCATGTTGGTCAAGTTGTTGCAATTTTACCATTATCAATTTTTGTTATTGCATATGGGGTTGGTCCAATGATTTTTTCACCATTATCAGAACATCCTGCTGTTGGTAGAAGTTCTATTTATATTGCAACTTTAACAATTTTTGTTATTTTACAAATTCCAACTGCATTATGTAGAAATATTGCTGGATTAATTGTTTTAAGAGCTTTAGCTGGATTTTTTGCATCTCCTGCTTTAGCAACTGGTGGTGCAAGTATTGGTGATGTTATTAATTTACCATTTTTACCAATTGGTTTAGCAAGTTATTCAATTGCTGCAGTTTGTGGTCCAGTTTTAGGTCCATTAATTGGTGGTGTATTCTCACAATTGGTTTCAGTTTATTGGACATTTTGGTTTTTATTAATTTTAGGTGGTATTACTTTAATTTTATTATTTGTTTTATTACCAGAAACTTCAGAACAAACTTTATTATATAGAAAAGCAAAAAGATTAAGAAAATTAACTGGTAATGATAAAATTGTTTCTCAAGGTGATATTTTAATTAAAGGTATGGATGCAAAATCAATGATGGTTGATACGTTATATAGACCATTTGAAATTGCATTACAAGAACCAATGGTTTTCTTTGTTAATACTTATATTGCATTAGTTTATGCAATTTTTTATACTTTTTTTGAAGCATTCCCAATTATTTTAAATGGTATTTATCAATTTAATTTAATTCAACAAGGTGTTTCATATTTAGCAGTTGCAATTGGTGTTTTAATTGGTTGTGCTACTTATATTACAATTATTAGAAAGAAATTCACTTTACCATTATTAGATGGTCAACCAATTGAACCAGAAGTTTTTATTCCAACTGCTATTTTTGGTGGTTGTTTAATGCCAATTGGTTTATTAATGGTTGGTTGGGGTGCAAGTGTTAATAATGCTGATGTTAAAGGTGCATGGGTTGCACCATTAATTGGAGCTGGTGTTTTTAGTTGGGGTGGTTTTACAATTTTTCAAACAATGTTTAATTATTTAGCAATGTCATTCCCAAGATATATGGCAAGTGTTTTTGCATCAAATGGTTTTTGGAGAGCTGGTTTTGCTTGTGCTTTCCCATTATTTGCAAATGCAATGTATAAAAATTTAGGTCCAACTAATTTCCCAACTGGATGGGGTTGTACTATTTTAGCAATTGCTTCTGCTATTATGATTACTATTCCAATGGTTTTTTATAAATATGGTAAACAATTAAGAGGTAGATCAAGATTTGCAAGTTAAAGTTGTTTATTCTTATATTATCTTTATTTTTATTTTTGCATTGTATATATTTTAATTTTTAATATTTATAGTTTAAATTCATTTTTTTTTTTGTATTCAAATTTTAGTTAACAATTTTTCTCTATATATTATTTAAAAGTTGTAGTTTAAGGCTTTTTGTTTCCAATTGATACAGTATATACATATGGTTCAGCTGCCCATGTCCAACTATGCATGTACTAATGTATGTCATATAATTAACATTGGCATGTGCAGTGTAAATAAGCGCTTGGATTCCAAATCAGGGAATTAACTTAACTCCTATACTATTAACTCCACTAGCGGTAACAATAGTGCTTTCAGTATTATGTAAGCAGCGGAGTTAGGTGGAGTAGATTTTTTTTTGTGTGTATTTTTTTTTTTTTTTTTTTTTTTTTTTTGAGGTTGAAATCAAATTTTCGACATGAATCAGTATCAACCGACAAGACAAAAAGTTTGAAAACCAAAAAAAAAAGTTATTACATAAACCATGGAGTTTACGATAGATCCGTTAAAAGCCTTTGTTTTAATAATTGTCATTATCATTAGTACTATATTTATAAGGCAAGCTCGGCCTTTTACTCTTAGTGAATGATCTCGAGCTTAAGAATTCTACTACATAGCGTTTGATACTGGTTCAAATATATAAATCTTCAGCTAGTTACCCATATGGATTAATTTTTGGTATACTATAGTATATAGCATACAGTAGACGACTAATTATGAGTAATCATTACAACTGATCCACAGCAACAAACGGGTTCTCTTAACATCTAAACTGGAATTATTAATATAAATTGGAAACTAATCAGAAACTTTACTGTAATAATAATTAATACTATATATATACGGAAGTCTAATCTCAGCAAGTATATATAGTCTATACAGTATATTAGATTGGAATCTGTGCTTTTAATTACTCCTTCAGCTATACTTTCATTAATTGTATTCATATATTGATTGTACATACTATAGAAAACTTTTTATAGTAATTGGTTTAAACAATTAATCTATCCTCTTATAATTTAGGTCCTCGAGCTACAATCGACATTAACAAACGAACTAATTACTCCATGATAGATATATGCAACGGTACCATTTATATAAAATCGTGAACCCATTAATTATATATATCTCATCAGTTCTAATATATAGGAGCGTATACATATGATCAAATAGTTAAGCTTTTTCCCATTAATAAATATAACAGCAGTGGACGTCTGAATACGATCGATCGATCGATGTCAATTTAAAACTATCGATAGATAATATATTTTTCTTATAAAAATTTGTACCACTGTGGTAATGACTTTACTTAGAATATTAGGTACAGCTGGTACCAGGTAGTCTACAGTAGATGATTTCAGCTCAATTTTGAGACATTATATATATACATGTATATTTGACTGTTAAATCATAGTATATAAATACGTACAGCTTATACAAATCCATTGTTCTATATATATATATATTTATAAAGACATTTACACAAATGTGTTTATAATATATACGTAAATCGATACACCTTGTGTGCACATGGATAGTTTTACACCTGAGTTATATAGTTTTACAGGGATATATGTAACAATTTAGTACCAGCTGGTTTAGACGAACATAATTAACCAATATACTTGTACATGTATATGAAGTTGCATGTAAGCTCTATAGAATATTAAATATATCATCCACACCTAGCTAAATAAATGAGTTCACAGATAAATATATATTGCATGACCACAATTGATTGATGTCAATAATATATTTACAATATATGATACGAAATCGCATATGATACAGTGTATATAGATTATGATATAATATTGCAATGACATGTCAATTCATTAGTTAATTTTACGATCTTGTTCCCGCTATCCGGTCTCAGAGAAATAATATATTATAATACCAGACTAAGAACTAAGCTTATTATTATAAATATTATTATTTGAACTAGACCAATCATTATTTCTACAGTGATTGGCAGTGAAGGATCAGATATTATCTTGCTTTTATTGTGTGTTACCATCGTTACCTTCAACTACATGTACTGCTTAAAAATTTGTCAGGCTGGGTTAATATTTAAGCTATAGTACCGATCGGAACCTCGTATATTTTTATAAAAAATATTTTTTTAAAGTGTAAAAAATTTTCAGCCTTAATTTTTTGGCTGGCTTTTTTTAATCATTATAATAATATCTACAGTGTACCTGGTATATATTTCTAAAGCTGGAAGATGCAGCGACAAGAACAAGATAAATTAATACTCTAGATGACAGATAACTATCTATTTATTCATTTAACTATGCCACAAAATGACATATACTGATACCCAATAAATTTATTTAAGTAAATTATATTGGTTTGACACGCCAGAATATTATTTACAAATCAAAATATCTCAATGATCGTCTCCTAGCTCTCTAAGAACTTGCCATTCTAAAAAAAAAAATATTTTTGGTCTTAGCGTAACCACCACCACCACCCACTATTTTTTTTACGATATTATTTTGACAAATGCCAATAAGTACTAAAGACTAAAAATATTATTTTTAATGTTAAATTTTAAAATGAGATACACGTATTTAGATAGGATAGGAGGCCAATTACTTTAGTATAAATACTATCAGAAATTTCTTCAAAAATGAGATTGTGAGACATTCAAGACCAAAAGATAAAAAACAAAAATGGTTTCAATATTTATAAGAGATTCGATAGTTGGTCAGTTAGTATATCATTTCAGTGGGAAAAGATTATTTCAATATCCAGAAGAAAAACATGATTATATCATACCAGATAAATATTTACCAAATACTTATAACGAATTTGATGAAATTGATAATATAAAAGCGAAAAATAGACTTATACTAGTTGAATGGGAAGATAATGATCCAGAAAATCCAAAAAATTGGAAATTATATTCCAAGATTTTATTTATATTAATGATTATGTTATTAACAACATCAATATATTTAGGCAGTTCGATTTATGTCCCTGGAATTGAACAGATAAAAAATGATATGAATGTTAATCAAACAACAGCTATATTACCATTATCAATGTTTGTTATTGGTTATGGTATTGGACCAATGATATTTTCACCATTATCAGAACATCCAAAAATTGGTAGAACATCAATTTATATCATCACATTGATAATTTTTATAATATTACAAATTCCAACTGCATTATGTAAAAATATTATTGAATTGGTAATTTTACGATTTTTTGCAGGATTTTTTGCATCACCTGCTTTAGCCACTGGACCAGCAAGTGTTGGTGATGTTATTGATAGTGCTTATTTACCAATTGGATTAGCAAGTTATTCAATTGCAGCAATTTTAGGTCCAGTTTTAGGACCATTAATTGGTGGAGTCTTTTCACAATTATATAATGTTTATTGGACATTTTGGTTTTTATTAATATTATGTGGTATTACTTTATTAATTTTAATTTTTTTTTTACCAGAAACTTCAAAACAAAATTTATTATATAAAAAAGCAAAAAGATTAAGAAAAATAACTGGTAATAATAATATAATTTCACAAGGTGAATTGGATTTAAAAAAATTAACTATTAAACAAACAATTTTAAATACATTATTTAGACCAATTGAAATAACAATTAAGGAACCAATGGTTTTTTTTATAAATTGTTATTTAGCATTAATTTATGCAATTTTATATTCATTTTTTGAAGCTTTCCCAATTGTTTTAAATGGGATTTATAATTTTAATTTAATACAACAAGGATTATCTTATTTATCAGTTGCAATTGGTGTATTAATAGCATGTATAGTTTATATTTCAATTATTTATATTAAATTTACTATACCTAAAAAAAATAATTTAAATATTGAACCAGAATCTTTTATGAAAATTGCCATTTTTGGTGGTATAATTATGCCAATCGGATTATATATTTTTAGTTGGACATCAACATCATTATTATCAAATGGATGGGTTGGTTCATTAATTGGATGTGGAATTTTTTCATTTGGTGGATTTTTAATTTTTCAATCAATGTTTAATTATTTAGCATTATCTTTCCCAAGATTTATTGCAAGTTGTTTTGCATCAAATGGGTTAACAAGATCAAGTTTTGCATTTGCATTTCCATTATTTTCTAATTTAATGTATAAAAATTTATCAATAAAATACTTCCCTGTTGGTTGGGGTTGTACGATATTAGCGGTTGCCAGTACAATAATGTTGTTAATACCAATTGTATTTTTAAAATATGGTAAACGATTAAGAGGTAGATCAAATTATGCAGATTAGATTATTTTAGGTTTTAGACTATAACGATATTTACGAATTTTTTTAAAGTTTTTTTTTTTTTTTTTTTTTACTCAAGTAAATACTAAGAATCAAAGTAGAATTTTCTTATCAATTGTACAATGTACAAGAAGTATTCAGAAGATAAAAAATACGAGCACTACGAGTAGCTCCGATACCGATTTGTACCACGCATGAAAAAAATTCTTTATTATTGTTTTGGATTTGAGCCGCATTCTCTAGAAGCTCTCGTTTCAGTCGTTTTGGCCATAACAATATTAAAAAAAAGATCACTAATAAGCACAAATATCACGATTCTAGAAACTAAGTCCGTTTTTTTTTATTTTTCAGACTTGAAATCAAGTATAAATAAGCTGATTTTCCTCTTGTTCCAAATTTCTAAATCATATATTTATAAGCAATTATTATAAACCATTTTTTAGACTTAATTATAGACTTATAGAATAAAAAATTATGGTTTCAATTTTTATTAGAACATCAGTGTTTGGTCAATTAGTATATCATTTAAGTGGTAAAAAAGTTTTCAAATTCCCTGATGAAGAACCAGATTATATTATACCAGAAAAATATTTATTAAATTCTAATAACATTGAAGAAAAAAATGATGATGATAATTTACAAATTACAGAACAAAATGATACATCATCATCATTTGAACAAGAAGAAGAATATATTATGGTTGAATGGGATGAACCAAATGATCCAGAAAATCCAAAAAATTGGTATATTTATAAAAAAATCATCTTTGATTTATTAATCATGTTATTAACTGTTACTATCTATATTGGATCAAGTATTTATATACCAGGTATTGAAGAAATTAAATCAGATATGAATGTTGGTACTATTGTTGCAACATTACCATTATCGATGTTTGTTATGGGGTATGGTGTTGGTCCAATGATTTTTTCACCATTATCAGAACATCCAGCAATTGGTAGAAGTATTCCTTATATTATAACATTATTTTTATATATTATATTACAAATCCCTACTGCATTAAGTAGAAATATTGTTGAATTGGTTATTTTAAGATTTTTGGCAGGATTTTTTGCATCCCCTGCTTTATGTACTGGTGGTGCAAGTATTGGGGATGTATTAATTAAAGCATATTTCCCATTTGGATTAGCATCACATTCAATTGCAGCTATTTGTGCACCAGTATTTGGACCATTTTTAGGTGGTATTATTTCACAATTAGTTTCTGTTTATTGGACATTTTGGTTTTGTTTGATTTTAGGTGGTATTACTTTATTAATTTTATTTTTTTTCTTACCAGAAAGTAATGAACAAACTTTATTATATTTTAAAGCGAAAAGATTAAGAAAATTAACTGGTAATAATAAAATCACTTCACAAGGGGATTTATTAAAGGCAAGGTTAAATGTTAAACAAATGGCAATTGATACTTTATATAGACCATTTGAAATTACATTAAATGAACCAATGGTTTTTTTTGTTAATAATTATCTTGGACTAGTTTATGCAATTTATTATGTTTTTTTTGAAGCATTCCCAATTGTATTTGGTGGTATTTATGGATTTAATTTAATTGAACAAGGGATTTGTTTCTTATCAATTGTTGTTGGTGCTTGTACTGGTTGTTTAATTTATTTAATTATTATTAATAAAAGTTTTACAAAACCTTTATTAAATAATCAAGATGTCCCACCAGAAACTTTTATGCCAACAGCAGTTTTAGGTGGAATTTTTTTACCAATTGGAATGCTACTATTTGGCTGGGGTGGTAGTTATAATAATAGTGATACTAAAGGTTCATTTATGTGTTCAATTATTGGGGCAATGTTATTTAGTATTGGAGGATTTATTAATTTTCAAACAATGTTTAATTATTTAGCAATGTCATTCCCAAGATATATGGCAAGTGTTTTTGCATCAAATGGATTATGGAGAGCTAGTTTGGCATGTGCATTCCCATTATTTTCAAGAGCAATGTATAATAATTTAGGACCATCTAATTTCCCAACTGGATGGGGTTGTACTATTATTGCAATTGTTTTAACAATTATGATTTTTATTCCTTTAGTTTTTGCAAAATATGGTAAACAATTAAGAGGTAGATCTAGATATGCAGATTAATATTATTATTATATAAATTTCTAAGTCTATAATTTAGCATGTTCAGTTAAAACTTTATTTAAAACTCCACCTGCAACTTCTAATTCTAATTTTGCATCTTCAGGTGTTAATCCAGTTTTTGCAACTGCAATTGCTAATTTTACACTTTTATTACATTCAATTAATAAATTATCTATTAAATCATCAGTAGCTTTTAATGGTTTTTCACTAATTTTTCCATCATTAAAAAAATACATATAATCACCAACAATATCTTTTATAATTCTTCTTGCTCTTTCTTTTAATTTTAAATTTGTTGCTTTAACATCAACCATTAAATTACCACATGTTTTACCAATTTTAATCATAATCCCAGTTGAAATCATATTTAAAACTAATTTGGTAGCAGTACCTGCTTTCATTCTTGTACTACCAGTAACAACTTCTGGTCCAGTAATAGGATTAATCATATAATCACATACTCCACTTAATTCCATTTCACTTGGTGATGAACATGCAATACCAATAGTAGTACAACCAATTTTTTTACCATAATCTAACCCTCCTAAAACAAATGGAGTTCTACCACTTGATGCAATACCAATAATTGTATCTAATTCAGGATTTAAATTTAATTCTTTAATTTTATTTTCTCCTTCTTCAAAAGAATCTTCTGCATTTTCAACTGCATTTCTTAATGCTGTATCCCCACCAGCAATAATTGCAATAAATTGATCTTTTGGTGCTGAATAAGTTGGTGGTAATTCACTTGCATCTAATACTCCTAATCTACCAGATGTTCCTGCACCAATATAAATTAATTTCCCTCCTTTTCCAATCTTTGGATTTGTTTCATCAATTGATTTGGATATAATATCTAAACAATTTGAATTTATTGATTCAACTGCTTTTAAATCTTCATTATGAATTTTTGATACAATTTCTATTGTTGATAATGAATCAATATTTGTAGTTTGAGGATTTCTTGTTTCTGTTTGTAATGAACTTAGTTCTATTTTCATTGGTTGTTGTTCTTTTGTTATTGTACTACTACTACTCATTTTTGTCTATTGTTGATTTGCTGGGTTTGATGCGATAAAGAAAGAGATAGCTAGAGGAGGCTATTTTTTTTTAAACAAAAAGAGAAAAAGGGTGGATCTTTGAACTGTTTTATACATGGATCATTTTTTTTTTTTTGCTAGGATCTTCTTCTTCTGTTTATCGTAATGGTAGATAATAGATCTAATAGTCTAAGATAGTAGGAAAAAATTGAGGTGTGAAAAAAAAAAAAAAACAAAAAAAAATTTAGCGTGATCTAGTCACCAAATCCGGCGAGTTCACCGGCTAAAATAGTAGAGGAAGTCGGCGACTTACCGGTAGGCAAGTTTTTGGCAATTTTTTTACGTAGCACCGTGGTGGTTTGTTGCATAGGCTTGTAGGTCTAGGCCGACCGATAGCAGTGGGATAAATTAAATTGAATCAAATGAATCAAAGAGGGACCACCTATATTTTTTTTTGGTTCTTTGTGGGGTTGTAACCTGATGATTAACGTTGTAATGATTTTTGAAGCATAGACTACTGGTACCAGTATATCACGTATCATGATACTTCCAGGGGGCAAATATCGCCGAATCTTTATCAATTACTAGTTACCTTACCAAGTAGTAGTAATAGTAATAATAGAGCTTACCTATGGCTAAGCAGTTAATCGGATGTATTTTAGTATTCTAAAGAGCACAATCCCGATAATTATACCCTATAGGCTGTATATATCTTATGTAAAAATAGATCCTAGTTAGGTAGGTACACTGTGGAAGATCATGACACATCTTATAGTTTAATTTGAATAAGCTTGCTATGGTTGCAAAGGAAGGACCGTGCACTTTTCCAAATATAGGTTTTAGCCCTATATATACTAGGGCTCTACTTAACTCTAACACATGGGATCTAGTGGATGATGTTCAACAATTATATTATGAAGGTTCTATATGTATATGGGCTAGTTGATCAATTGATATATACAGTATACATTGATATTTAAATTAGAACAAACTCTTTAGATCAGTCTGCATATGACAACCTTAATAATAATACAGTAATATACTTAAACTGGCAAATTATAAAGCTTACAATATACAGGTACATTATATCAGGGTAATATCAAACTGTTTTACAAGCATACTAAACTGATAACTTGTCTAGAATTATCACTAATTACTCATGGTATATATCATATGATCAAGTTTAAATGTAACTAACTTTTAAAATACAACCGGAAGACAGAAAATTTGTTTAAAAAAACCTACTATAAAAGTGTTCTTTTATTTTATATTTATATAAAAATAAATTGCTATAAAAAATTTAATATTAAAAAAATGGTAAAATAATAAATAATAATACTGAGTATAAATCATCAATATTAAAAAGAAGAAGTGAAAATATAATAAAAAATTAATAGAAAAAAAAAAGATAAAGAATTGAATAATAATAATAATAATTTAGAACAATAAAACACAAGCCATAATAGCAACAGATTCAAAAATTGGTGATCTAATTCTTAATCTTGGTGCACTATTAACTTGATTCATTTCACTACCATCACCACTACCAGATTTTGGTGCATCAACTTGTGGTAAATCAGATGGTGGTTTATCATCAGATGATGGTGGTGGAGGTGGTGGTGGTGCTTGAGATTGTTGTGGTGGTTCTTGATTATTCTTTGTTGGGGTTGGAGGTGGTGAATCAAAATTAAATGGTGGTTCTTCAGAAGAAGAAACTGCTGGATCATTTGGTTGTAAACCTGATTCAATTGGTGGTTCATTAGTATTAACACCAGTTGGGATTGCAGTAGCAGTATTACTAAATTCTGTAACATATAAAGCAGAATCAGTTGGAGTTGGTGGCATTGAAGCATTACCAGTAACAATTGGAGTTGATAAAATAGTTTCAGTGTTAATAATTTGACTAGTATTTTCAACAATACCAGTTGAATTTTCAATTACAGAATTTAATTCAGTTTGATTTGGATCAGTTGATTGTGGTAATTGAGTTGAAATAATACCAGTACCTCCAACAACTGTAGTTGGAGCTTGGGTTTCAACAACTGTCATTGTATTGGCATTAACATCTCCAGTAGCAACTTGTTGTTTGGTATTAACAACAGCATTTTGGTTAATACCAACTTGTTGATTATCAACAACATGAGCTTCAACTCCAGTACTATAAGATTGATGATAAGCCATATGATAACCTTGAGTATTACCATTTTGATAATTTAATTGCCAATATTTATCATTATTTGGACCAGTGAAAGAAGTTAATTGAGTCCAATGTTGATCATCATTTTGTGGTTGATCAACTGGTGCACTAGTAATAATTGGTACTGAACTTGTTTCAACTCCAGTTACTGGTGCATCAGTTGGTTGTGGTTGTTGTTGTCTTTTAGCTAATGCTGCACATTCTTCTTGATTTGTACAAGTTAATGTAACAACTTTAACATTTTGTGATGGTGCAACATCAGCTGCTGCATCTTGAACAACTGTAACCATTTTGTTTTCTCCCTTTTGAGTAATAACTTCTGTAACACGTTCAGTAACCATTGGTAATGTTGTACAAGTTGAAGATTCAATTTTAGTAATAATAACATTGTCTGCTGGTGGTTGTTGAGGTGTATTGTTACTATTATCAGAACCGTCAGTACCTGGAGATCCATCTGAACCTGGAGATCCTGGTTGACCTGGTTGGCCATCAGCACCTGGAGAGCCTGGTTGACCTGGGGAACCATCCGCTCCTGGAGATCCATCTTTACCTGGTTGACCATCGGCTCCTGGCTGTCCTGGAGCTCCTGGTTGGCCTGGTTGACCTGGTGCGCCATCTTTACCTGGTTGTCCGTCTGCTCCTGGTTGTCCATCTGCTCCTGGGGAACCATCTTTTCCTGGTTGACCATCCGCACCTGGGGCACCGTCTGCGCCTGGTTCTCCATCTTTACCTGGTTGGCCATCTGCGCCTGGAGAACCATCTTTACCTGGTTGTCCGTCTGCTCCTGGTTGACCATCAGCGCCCGGTTGACCATCAGCACCGGGAGAACCATTACCACCAGGTTGACCATCTGCTCCTGGTGAGCCGTCTTTACCTGGTTGACCATCAGCACCTGGAGATCCTGGTTGTCCTGGCTCACCATCTTTGCCTGGAGAGCCTGGTTGTCCTGGTTGACCTCCAGAACCCGGGGATCCTCCATTTCCACCTGGTCCTCCATCACCTCCATTTCCTCCATTACCTCCATTACCTCCATTACCTCCATTACCGCCATCTCCACCTTTACCGCCGTTACCGCCATTACCACCTTGACCTATAAATATATTGTTAGTAAACTTTCTTCTACATGTTATTCGATTTCATTATATTCTTATTTTGGGCAACTTTTGAAGTAGATAGAGCCCCTTTTACAATTGTAATAATTGTAAAGTTTTTTGCAAAACCAAAAACTGAAAAAAAGTATAGAATAGTTAAATTCGTGATAATGAGGAATTGAAAACTTACCTGGTTGGCCTGGTTGGCCTGGTTGGCCATCTTTACCTGGTTGACCATCGGCACCTGGAGATCCTGGTTGTCCTGGTTCTCCATCTTTACCAGGTTGACCATCAGCTCCTGGTGAACCATCTTTACCTGGTTGGCCGTCCGCTCCTGGCTGGCCATCAGCACCAGGAGAACCATTACCACCAGGTTGACCATCTGCACCTGGAGAGCCTGGTTCTCCATCCTTTCCAGGTTGACCGTCTGCACCTGGGGAACCATTAGCACCAGGTTCGCCATCTTTGCCTGGTTGACCATCTGCACCTGGGGCACCGTCTGCTCCTGGTTCTCCATCTTTGCCTGGTTGGCCATCAGCACCAGGAGAACCATTACCACCAGGTTGACCATCCGCTCCTGGTGAGCCGTCTTTACCAGGTTGGCCATCAGCTCCTGGAGATCCAGGTTGGCCTGGTTCTCCATCTCTACCAGGTTGTCCGTCTGCACCTGGTGAACCATTAGCACCAGGTTGACCGTCTGCACCTGGAGATCCATCTTTACCTGGTTGGCCATCTGCGCCTGGTTGACCTATTTAAATCGTTAGTATGTTGTTAAATATAATATATTAAAATATGCGAGTGTTTAGAAATAGAACTATTTCGAGTCGCGCGAACTTCTTGATTTCGCGTTTGACCATATGAGTACCTCAAACATTTTATGACATCAAAGTTTTATAAAGTGAAAAAAATCTTACCGTTAGCACCAGGTTGACCATCTGCACCTGGAGATCCATTAGCACCAGGAGAACCATCAGAACCTGGTTGGCCGTCTGCTCCTGGTTGACCATCAGCACCAGGTTGACCATCAGAACCTGGTTGGCCATTAGCACCAGGAGACCCGTCTTTACCTGGTTGTCCATCAGCTCCTGGTGATCCATCTTTCCCTGGTTGTCCATCTGCACCTGGAGATCCTGGTTGTCCTGGTTGACCACCAGCACCTGGTTCTCCTCCTTTACCACCTGCACCACCTGCACCTCCATTACCACCTTCACCTATAAATAATGTTAGTAAATACTCATATAAATTTTATTTTTGATTCCATATGCACTCAAGATTTAATCATCCACTTTGTTACAGCAATTTTTTCCCTAGAATCGTAATGATCTGAAAATAAAAGATATACAAAATTATTGAGTCGTCTGAAAATCGATATATTTAAATGTATTGGAAACTTACCTGGTTGGCCATTTGCACCTGGTTGACCTGGTTCGCCATCTTTACCTGGTTGACCGTCTGCTCCTGGTTGACCATCCGCTCCTGGAGAGCCTGGTTGTCCTGGTTCTCCATCTTTACCAGGTTGTCCGTCTGCACCTGGGGATCCATCTTTGCCTGGTTGTCCATCAGCACCTGGGGCACCGTCTGCACCTGGCTGTCCATCTTTACCTGGTTGACCATCGGCTCCTGGCTGTCCTGGAGCTCCTGGTTGGCCTGGTTGACCTGGTGCGCCATCTTTACCTGGTTGCCCATCTGCTCCTGGTTGTCCATCTGCTCCTGGTTGTCCATCAGCTCCTGGTTGGCCATCACTGCCTGGTTGGCCATCACTGCCTGGTTGACCATCAGCACCTGGTGAGCCGTCTTTACCTGGTTGACCTATTTTAAAGTTAATCTATGCCTCTCTAGTTAAAATCAACATAATAAATAAATGCTTCAAAAATAATAATATGCACTTCCAAATCATATATAAAAAAATTATGAGCACCACATGTTACATTATATTATTCATTTGGCAGATAATGCATGCCCAGAGAAAATTCGGAAACAATAGGTGCCACATAAACTATTATTTTTAAAGCATTTAAATAATCATTATTATTTTAATTCAACTTACCATCTGCACCTGGTTGTCCATCCGCTCCTGGAGATCCATCTTTGCCTGGTTGACCGTCTGCACCAGGAGATCCATTTGCACCTGGTGAACCATCTTTACCTGGTTGACCATCTGCGCCTGGAGCACCTGGTTGTCCTGGTTGACCATCTGCACCTGGTTGACCTGTTTAAAATTGTTAGTATTATTATAATTACATGATGTATCAAAAACACGTAAAAATATTATTTGAGCCGCGCGAATCTTTGTAAAAAAATTTCGCGTTTTTTTCAAATCACATCAAAACATTTACTTTTAATCACATCAACAGTAACTAAAAGGTTTATTAAAAAACCTACCATCAGCACCAGGAGATCCTGGTTGGCCTGGTGCACCATCAGCTCCTGGAGAGCCATCTTTACCTGGTTGACCGTCAGCTCCTGGTGATCCGTTTGCACCAGGTTCGCCATCTTTGCCTGGTTGACCATCTGCACCAGGGGCACCGTCTGCACCTGGTTCTCCATCTTTACCTGGTTGGCCATCTGCACCTGGAGAACCATCTTTACCTGGTTGGCCATCAGCGCCTGGTTGTCCATCAGCACCAG
>JAJLUL010000008.1:0-118990 GCA_030564325.1 Blastobotrys capitulatus
CATTCATACCGATTTTTTATTCCAAGTTCAAATCCAAAAGATGATTTACCAATTATGATTGATTATGGCAATAAAATGTTCTCAACCAAAACCTTTTTTGCCAAATATAGGTTTTACCATCAACAACGAGTAAGATCTCAGAAAGAAATTGAACCAGGTTAATTGGTTATCATTTTATAATATTCTATTATTTTTCCATTATATAAATTTGTAAGAATTTAATATATTTACGCCCATTTGGCAAATTCTAAAAAAAAAAAAAAAAAAAAAAGATTTTTTTAAGCGTTGGAATTGATTTTTTGAGATTTTTTTTTTTATAATTTTTTCAATTTTTCAATCAATTCGATATATTCGTGAAAAAAAATACTTAAAAAATACTTAAAACCAGTCATTTATACTTTAATATCAAATTATGAGGTTTTATACTTAATTTTAAGCAAAAAATCAGATAAGAATCTAACTTTTCTATCTCCAAAACTACTTAAAATAGCGGAGGGGGGTTTTATTGGGGCATGTTATAGGAATTGATTAAAGTGGTGGATTGAAGTATAGTGTGGTATTAAGAATGTTATTTTGGTATTACCAATTAATACCCATTCACTTCAAGGTGGTGATGATTCGTGATAGACGCGTAAATACGCGATTTTTTTTATTGGTCGTGCAGGTATTTTATTATTATTTACTTTGGTTTGATTCTAGGAGCTTATCTATAGTCTAAATTAATTGACAATGTGTTACTTTTGTTTTATTATTTAATTTAATATTTCCTTTCAATATCAACACACTTTCAGGGTCACAATTAGCATCTTATGACAGTTGAAAGTTATTGAAGAAATAAAAAAAACTTTGGCTATTAACAGCGTAATTTTAATACTATAGCTTCTTCTAATCAGCGGGTGAAGGAGATTCAGTATTAAATCAGCATCTTAAGATATATTTTAATTAATACCATAATATTATTAATAGAAATAATATAATAAAATAAAATTAGTATAATTATAATAAATAATTTTAATTTAAAATCGTTCTATATATTAAATCTAACAATCCTTCCAAATAAACAAATGAATCTTTTATCAATCTTATATCAATAGAAATCAAATTATCTAGTTTTTTATAAAAGAATTAATTTTTAATGGTATTTTGAATTCCTAGAAATCAATTGATATTAGTATAACCAAATCAATGGCATTTCAAATATCATCTATTTAATTACTAGTGAACCCTATTACACCCTGAATTATATAAATTATAAAAATACTGATTTTGAAGACTTATAAATATATATTCGTTCAACTTTAAATTCAATTGATAATAATGATTGTTTACTAAGGAATTAAAACTCGAATTAATCTTAGTGACCAATCAATTACTCAATGCTATTGGAACTATCACACTTTTGTTTATAATGTTGCAACCCTCGAGCTGATCAAGTTCTCAAGAATTTAAAATTAAGAAGAATTCACAATAAGTTGTCGAATTGCTCTGAGAATGTTCCAGTCAAATCATATTTTGAAAACCCTTTAATTGATACTTATGATTTAAATTAATTACCATTTTATTTCTATTGAATCGAAATCGAAACCAATTGTGAAAGATTTCATAGTTACAAAGAAAGAGGAAACTTGCAGAAAAAAGAGTTTGAGATTTTAAATCACGATTATCATAAATTTTAAAAATCTGATAATCTGGATCAACATATACCCTAAGGTTCCAATTAGTGCACCATCAACGTTAAATAGTTATAACATAACTTGAAAAAGATTTAATTTGGATTTTAAACATCCATCTATATTTCTAACCAAAATTTAAAAGGCTTTTTACCGAGCAGGATATAGAAATAGTATAATATTGAAATTAGTAAAACAGATAGTACGGATGCTGAAGTTTTTCTTCGGATACTCATTATACTAATTATAAAAAATTTGATAAGCCATTTAAAATGTGTCTAATATCACTATAATAGTATTCTATTTGAGGAGTTAGTTTATTACTTATATTTCTCTATTGTATAATTGAAATCAATAGCTATAGCTAGCATATGTACTATATATCAATTTCATGGCTTAAGTGCTTACAGTATGCATATAATTTATATATGTTTTATAAACCGATATATAATGAACTCTCAAGAGTCCCAAACAATTGTATCCTGGATTTTACAATGTATATACATGTATATCCATTGTGTAAAATACTATGGATACCAATTATCTCAATTGCAAGCGATTGATCATAAGTATTCTTGCTCTGGTCAATTGCATCATAGCAATTATTCACAGTTGTATTTTAGGAGATACTTGGGTAAAGTTAGGTATTTTTTTTGATAGCTTAAAAGAAATGGTACATAGGGGATTAGGTGTTATGCGATATCAATTTTATAGCACACCAAGGCTATCCCTGAAAAAGATGTTGAACATATGAAATTGTTTCAAAAGATTTATATAATGTAACTGCTAGCTAGCTTCACGAACCAATTATTAGGGCCATCACGACCCAGTTATAGGCGAATCATGATGATTCAAGCCTGATTATAGAAGCCTTTATAACAAGTATAATATATGATCAATTTAAATACAGAGGTTTTTGAAAAAGTTAATTGCTTATGTTTTAGGGACATGTTAACATTTTTATAGTGGATATACAGTATACTCGTTATTTTCGAAACTAAGTTCGATATACACATTTACATTAATTACAGTGTATGCATATATTAAATATATAGAAATTAATTCAACGACCCAAATATTATATCTAATATTAGATATCAATTACATTAATCTAAATTACTTCAACTCACTGTAATCAGCTAAGATTATGGAGAGTTCTATGAGAAATTTTTAAGCTAATTAATTAACAATGCTAAGTTTGTTGCTTCAATAGATATTTAAATCAATCGCATTATCATTATAACCTATACACATATAACTAACGTACAATTGGATCTAGATATACCATTCTCTATCAGCCTAACTCAGTTCAAATTCTAGGCCTGACACAAAATTCTCCCGTCCCGGAAATAAACGTTACCCGGTCGGTGAAATATATCACGAAAAAATATCCCAAAAGCTTAGTTGAAGCGACAAAAAAAAAAAAAAACCCTTTCATAAAACTCACCGCGTTTGTATAATATAACAAGAAGATCTACTAACTCAAAACTAAAAAGAATCAAAATACCCTTAATCAAACTAATCACAAAAAAACACACACAACAATGGCTGATGCAAATAGAATTGATATTTCAAAATTAGAATTACCACAATTATATGATATTAAACAACAATTACAAGCAGAAATTGAACATTTAAGTGATTCTTTTACAAAATTAAGACAAGCAAGAGCGAAATTTCAAAATTGTGCAGAAACAGTTGAAAAAGTATCAAATAAATCAAATGAAAATAATGATTTATTAGTTCCATTAACCAATTCATTATATTTACCAGGTAAAATGAAAGATGTTGAAAATTTTATGGTTGATGTTGGTACAGGTTATTATATTGAAAAAGATTCAAAAGATGCAGTATCATTTTATAATAAAAAAATTGATAAATTAGGACAAAATTTAAAAGATTTAGAAACTGTTGTTAATAATAAAATGGATAATTTAAGAGTTGTTGATGAGAGTATGTATTACCCTTTTTAATGGAGAAAAAAAACAATTACTAACTATATTTTTTTAGCTTTAAAGATGAAATATTTAGAGGATCAAAAGAATAAACAAGCAGAAGCTCAAAAATAATATTCTTTTATTCAATGCATTTATTATATATAAATTTTAAATTTTAATGATTATTTAATGAATTCAAAATAATGAAAAAAAAAAAAAAAAATAATAACATATAGAACTTTCCGTCCCGGTATTATAGCCCTTCATCCTATAGTTACCCTACCCTTTTTACTAAAACCTGTAATTTGTAAATAAACACGACAAAAAAAAAAAAGAGAATAAAAAAAATCACCACCACACTTTTTCTTCCCTTTAAATTAAACACCAAATACACCAAACCAAACCAACTTTTTTTTATTTACAATGTGGGGATTTGCTAAAAATTTAGTTAAATCAGCTGAAGGATATATCAGTCATACTAATGAAGCATTAATTGGACAAACAGGATTAAATGATTCACCTGAACCACCAAATTTTGGATTTAGAATTATACATGTTGATCAAAATAGTCCTGCAAGTGAAGCAGGATTAGAATCATTATTTGATTTTATTATTGGATTAAATGGTCATGAATTAGATTTTAATAATCAACCATATCAACCACCAGAAGAAATAAATACTCCAAGAAATTCATTACAAGCAAGAAGTAGAAGTTCGAGTATGGCAATGGATATTGCACAAGCTCAAGAACCATCAACAAATATTCCAATGGAATCTTTTTTACAAGAAATTAATAATTGTAAAGGTAGATCAATTACATTAGAAATTTGGTCAATGAAAGGTAGATTAAGAAGAAGTGTTATGTTACCAGTTAATGAAGATGATGAAAATAATAATAATAATAATGAAGAAAAATCAGATACAAGTGTTGGATTAGGAATGACATTACAATGGACTCCATTACATGTTGCTGATAATATTTGGCATGTTTTGAATGTTTCACCAAATTCACCTGCAGAACAAGCAGGAATTATTTCACATTCTGATTATATTGTTGGTGCAGAAAATGGATTATTAGAAGCAGGAGGTGAATCATTATTAGGTAGAATTGTAAAAAGAATGATAACATCTTATTATAATGATCCACCACAACCAAGAGAAGGTCCACCACCAGAATTAGAATTATATGTTTATAATTTAGATTATAATACTTTAAGACCAGTTAGAATTCGACCAAATGATCAATGGGGTGGTCAAGGTTTATTAGGTTGTGGTATTGGATATGGATTATTACATCAAATTCCTGCAGTTGCTGGTAGTAATCATAATAGTAGTAATTCACAAAATGGTAGATATAGATCATCATCAATTTATAAAGCTCAAGCATCAAATGGTACACCACCAGGTGGTACAATATTTGAATCATCAGAAGAAGATTTTCAACAACAATCTCAAGAACCTATTGATACATCAAATCTTTATACTCCAGCTTTAGCAGGACCTCCACAATTTACTAGTGCACCCCCATCATCAAATCATAAGAAAAAACATGTTCAACATAGTAATGCTCCAATTGATGATTTACAAGATTATTTTAATGAAGAAACAAAAAAGAGTAAAGAATTGGAAGGTAATGTTCAAAATAAACCGGATGGTTCTATTCCACCACCTCCAAAAGCTAAATAAGAACAATATTAAAAAAAAAAATAGATAAGAAATAAAGTAAATTTTTTTTGTCTCATTTTCGTGATGTTTAAATATGATAAAAAATATTAAAAAAAGAATGAAAAGAAGATTGAAAAGATTTGATACTCGGATCAGTCTTCAACGGTTTGAGACATTATTTAAGCTGGTATCTCTTCGTTTTGCCCCACTGCCACATAAAAAAAACTTGCATAATAATGCACTAAATCATTCAAGCTTAGGTTAGACAATGGAAATTATCAGGCCGGTTATTGTACACTCTAAATTTTCTGAGCAAATCATAATAATGATAAAAAAAATAAAAAAAAATTAATATAAAAAGATCATCAAATCCCGTAAAAATTCTTCTATTCTACATAACCATTCCAAATTTTCTTTTATTAAAACCCCTCACCACAAACAAAAATACCAAAATGTCAAATAATCCTGTTGCTGTTGTTGATATTTCTAAAATGGATCAAAAAGCTGCTGATGAATTAGTTGAAGCAGCTTCAACATTAGGATTTATCTTTATTGAAGGTTCAGGTTTTACACAACAAGAAGTTGATCAAGCATTTAATTTAAGTAAAGGATTTTTTGATTTACCAATGGAAGAAAAAAATACTGTACCAATTGATCCAACTAATCATGGTTATTCAGCAATGAATGTTGAAAATTTAGATCCATCAATTCAAGTTAAAGGTGATCCAAAAGAAGCATTTAATTTTGGTTGGTTTAAAGATGGTAAACCAGTTCAAAAAGTTCCAAAATATTTTGAAGATAATATGAATGATTTATCAAATTTAAGAAATAAATGTCATGATTTATGTTCAAGATTATGTATTTTATTAGCTATGGGATTAAAAATTGATGAATCAAAGGGTGGTAAATATTGGTTAAGTGATCGTCATGATGGTAATCAAGAATCTGGTTCAATTTTAAGATTTTTACATTATCCAGGTCAAAAAAAAACTGATCCTCAAGAAGTTATTAGAGCTGGTGCTCATACTGATTATGGTTCATTAACTTTATTATTTCAAAAAGAAGGTGAAGATGGTTTAGAAATTCATCATCCTGTTACAAAAGAATGGACTCCTGTACCATTTTTACCATCAAAAGATTCAAATTCTGCTCCTCCAATTATTGTTAATATTGCTGATATGTTATCATTTTGGACTGCTGGTATTTTAAAATCTTCAATGCATAGAGTTAAATTTCCAAAAAAAGCTCAAGAAACTGGTCAAGATAGATATTCAATTGTTTATTTTTTACATCCAATTGATACTACTCCTTTAATTCCTGTTCCAAGTCCAATTGTTGCTGAAAGATCTAATAGAGGTGCTAATAGAGCTGATCAACCTGTTAAAACTGCTGCTGAACATTTAGCTGATAGATTAGCAAAAACTTATGGTTGGAAGTATTAATTGGTATGATTTTTGTGGAGAAATTAAAGGGTTGATTTTGATCCGATGGATCGATTTTCATTTACCGATGGGATCTTCATGCAGGGGAGTTCATTTCTCAACACTTTTTTAAACTAAACTACACCTTTACACTATCTTTTTTGTTATCATTGTTTTTGTTTTATTTATGATGATTTCTATTTTTATTTATATATATTTTTGTTTTAATGTTTTTTTAATGTAATTTTTTGTTGATATTTAATGATAATTTTTTTTTTTTTTGATGTTCTGATTTTTTTATTTTTTTGGTGGTTGGTTTTTAGTACCCACTTTTGAAAAAAAAATTTTCCTTTCCTGCAGAAATTTTTTTTTTTCTTGGTACAAACAAATAAGCGATGAGATTAATATCTTTATCCAGATTGATTATCATTGGCTGAAACTTTTTTTTTTTTTTTTGCAATTCCGGAAGAAAATGTTCAGCTAGCCCACTTTGATTCGAAATTTACAGTAATATCTACATTAGTTTACAGTTTTTGACATTTCGTTATTACAAATTTTAAATACAAAGGCCTAAGTAAGCGGATGACACTGAACCGATCAATAAATTATTCCTTTTGTGAGCCTCGAGCAACGCGGCTTCTACAAATTTTGTTAGGGTCTTTTAACACTGCAATGATCTGTGTAAAGATCAGGAATCAAGATGAATCACTTACTCTAACCTAACCAATTGATGATAACCATCCGGATATTTAGATATTATCGGGTTGAAAATTTTCCGTAACCTAAAATAAGAATTGATAAGGGAAACAAAAAAAGCTACAATTGATTAGATTGATATCAATCAAAACTAACTGGCCTATGAAAACTGTTTGAAATGACTTACTATCTGATTTCTAACCGTTAATAGCCATTCCACAATATTCTCTCCATAGCAATTAGTTAATCCGGGGGTTCATATCAGGAATAATATTTATATATCGCATAATGATTGGATCCTATGTATATTTTTTAGAGTATTTTCCATGGTACCATACTATTGCATCTTAATCCACAAACTATTCGAGATCTCTAAAATTGTAATTACGGCATTTTCCAAATATTGGGATATATATTGTCAGATAAGACAAATAGCGATGGTTTCAAATTTTAGGTCACAATAACTTAAGAATTCTTTTACTTCTTTAACAGTCTTTTTAAAATAAAATAGAGTGTTAAACAACTAAGCGAAATATACGGCATATGAAATATTTAACAACCTATGGAATAGTGCAACATTGGCCCGCAATATACATATGTATACTACAATGTTAGCAATTAAAAACTTTAGTGTTGTTAGTATACATATAACTATAGTCTTCTTTATAGCTAGTGGCGGGATTTGTATAATAAGATATATGGTGTGAACTTATTCAAGTTATATTGTGTCCAGCTGGTATGAATATACTAGTTACTGTATGTCTTGTTCAACGTGATAAAATTGACTTTGTATCTAGAGATATATATAATGTTATATCTCTATATAGAGTCTAAGTATTGGGATTTAACCTTAGGGTAATAGCCGTCATTATTATAAAGTTATTAATGCTGTACATTTCGTAGGAGTGTCTCTCAGAATACTCAATAACAATCTTCAAAATATATTTCTCACTAACAATCAAGCATAAATAAAAGAAATTGTTTGTTTTGATTTTATATATGCTTGTAGAGTCTAGCGAATTCAGTGTACATCTAGTTAGAAATTCGGGTTATGGTATTGTTCAAATTTCAGACTTTGATAATATTGAATCCTATAATTTTGATTTTCAAATTATATTGTTGTATATACATATTTTCAATAGTTTATTTAGTTATGAATTTTCTCATCCTGAAAAATACTTATAATTATATATACAATATAAATCTAGCTCCAATACTGCAAATTAGCCCTTAAAAATATAGATTATGTATATTACAACTATTTACCAGTTCAATAGGTTAAGAGGTCCGGAATACAATGTAGATTTAACAACCTAATAATAGTCCTGAAATAACTAATAAAATACCCCCAATGATTTAACCGAGCTCTTTGATTAAACTATATAACTTGAGAAATATTGTACCCAAAAAACTATCACGTAAAAGTTTTAAGTACTCCCAAATTGATATATGATTATAAAATATTCATGGAATAGCTTAAAATTTCAAGGACTATGTTGCCAATTCTTTTTTTTTGCCAATAACAGTTCTGTTAAGCTAAATTATTGAAATAAGATCTAGTCTTAGTAAGAATTTGATGAAAATTAAAGGTCTAGACTCTTATTGACGTATATTCTAATAATCAAATCAATCATCAATCAAATATATAATTTTACTAAGCTAAAATTTGAAGAGCTATAGCCTGATATATGATATAGGTGCTAATCCGAGAACCGGACTCGAGATTTGGCTGCTTTCATAGATATATAAAAAGTATAGAGGTGGTATATCAATGTATATACGATATTCGGACCTGATGGAGAAATTTAAACTTTTGTGTGTTGAAAGCATGTGAAAATTTACCCCTGTGTTGTTGTGCGTGTAAAAATTATAACCAGCCAACTTGATTTTTCAGCCATAATTAACTAGTATTTACAAGCTCTAATAACTATTTTGCAAAGGAAATCTTCAAGCTATGATTCGTAGAAGCCAGTTAAAAAAACAAAGTTGTACTGGGACTAGAAGATGGAGGTTTTAATTAAGTATAAGTGTTTAACAATTATGGGTATTAATTCATCATTGTATACAGCCCTATTACCCTATTACTGATGTGAATTAGGCCCAGTAACATTTATGTGAAATTGATGAAAGCTTCTAGTGAATAGTTCGAAGTTCAAAAAGTGGAGTATCTCGGATAATTATAAAGCAATTTGTAACTATTTCATACTGATTTGTTAAAGTTTCTAAATGTTAGGTTTGCTCATTTACAATATGTGTATAACAAATTAAGATGTTTCGGTACCTATAGTATTAAATAATAACAATTGTGCCCATAAAAATGAATTCCAAAAAGTAAATTGTTAGTTTAAAACTCAGGTTAAACTAAGTTACATACATTGTGCATTCATTTCACGATAACTGATACATACAATCAAATAATTGGATTCTATAGGACGTCTTAGATGGAAACTACATGTATAATTGTGATTGTAGTTTTTATACATCACTTGCCAGCTATAAGATAGATACAACAAATTAGTACTTTGAACAGTAAGTTTTAAGGAAATCGGATAAATTTTCTCTTTATAATTGTTCCCACATATGATAATAGCATTTAAAGATTAAAGATACCCAACCATATACTATGCTGCCCTAAGTTTATTTAATTCTATATGGATACTTTTTCAAGATTCTTTGTACATAATCGGATAAGTTTTTTATCTTGGCAATATTAAAATCATCAGATAAATGTTAATGAACCATAATTGTAAATAGAAAGTGGACCAGCTAAGTTAAGAAGTTTGATTATCTATGAACACGAACGGCTAAAGCGATGAGTATTTACTATCATATATAGTATCCCCAATTGCAATGATTCAGTTTGAATTTATTAAGTTAGTATCATACACGTATATACCAATTGATATACTGAATATGCACAAGAGCTTATACAAGTAAAAGATGAAATAGGTTTCTAGCTTGTAAACTAATAATTGATAAAATAATGAAATCAGCATACCTACAATTGTACATCTAAGACTCATAATTAGGCGTTTGAGGTATTTCCCCAGTTACCACTTCATAATCAAGAGCGAATAACCAGGTTAGTAATGATTACAGACTATAAGTTGAGATCAATTACGTAAAATATGAACTATTTAGTAACCATGGCAAAGGAGTTAATTTATATATATCATAGATTTTTTTTTTTGTCAGAAATTCAACTCAATTGCATGAGTAACCTATTAGCTGATTCGATTTACAGTATTATAGTTCTGTAATGTATCTGGAATAGTTTAGCGTCAATTACCAATTATTTTGAGGGATAATCATGATGCAAAATTGAAAAATTAAGAGGACTGAGCGTATATGGGTTTTGAAAAGTAGTTCTTGATGATCATTTAGTCATTATACTCAAATATCTCAAGACGCTTTAAAAATTGAAATAGAATAGATCCTTTCGTCCATTTACCTCAAGAATATATCTATAATGTTGAAATTTAAATTATTTCAATCTTCTTTGATTGAAAACTAACCGAATCTTGCATATATATTCGAATACTCAATTACAATAGAAGAAGATCTAATCGATATATACAGTATGTATTATAAAAAATATTCTTCTTGAAGAACAAAATTTAATTTTATTATTATTATTTTATATTGATGGTATATAGTTTAGGAAGGTAGTTATAAAATTTCAACGAAAAATAATCGCGATTGGGTATGTTTTAATTCTGGGCCAAATATGATTGAACATTTATTATAAATCTATTACCAGTATACATACCTTGTAATTTAGGAGAGTTGTATAATGTTATAGCTTCTAGAGATACTTGAATTAGGTTGAAATTAATTTACTTTTTTTTCTTGGTTATAAAAGATGATTTGATTTTTTTTTTTTCAAAGATATGAAGTCGATTATCAATAGCTATAATTAATATAGATTGATCGATCAAGGGACATCATGTTATATATTCTTTCAGGTAAATAATAAAACGTTTTTTTTCTTTATAATTCGTAACTTAATAGAATTAAAGTTTAAATCCTTTTTTACCATTATACAATTAACAACCCTTGTGTGCAGGTAATAGCGAGCACTTCAATTTATGATAGATGAGGGGTTAGAAGGGAAAAAGTAGTATCGATGACCAATTACCAGTCTGATAGCTGGTTTATACATAAAGATAGCATTACAGTACAAGGAGGGGTGAAAGAAAGTATCTGATACTCATAATTTATTCCATTTTATTCAGGGTCTGTTAGATATTCCATTAAAGCCTAAGTTAACTATATACACTGTATACTGCCAGTCTATAAATAAAAAGATTGTGTTAAGAGCTACTACTGTAGTTAACAGGTAGCTGCGTATTCGGCAAATCCGATAGTAGATTATAACTGTAGTTGATTCTATTGAATTTAACAAAGCCTGTAATGTTATTGAGCATTACAAACTATCATGATCTTATAAGGTTAGGATGACCCTAATTTTTGAATGAATCTACCATTTTAATCATTAATCTGTATCGGTAGTTTATCTGATATCAATTGTAATAACATTGATCAATTTTACCGCTTGAAACATGATCTGTTCAATTGATCTTTTACAATTTAAAATTTGATTCAAAAGATATGATCATTTGAGTTAATATATCTTATATAGAAACATCCAATTCAAAACCAGGTATATGATCAAATCCAAAATCCCTGAATTGAATTGGATTATCTGCACTAATCTTCAATATATATTTGGTACAGTTATAATGATCTTGAGGCTGTGCGATACTGTCTTTAAGACCTATTTAGGGGTTTTTTGATATAAAAATTTCGTAACAAGTGCAACCAAGATGAATCATTGATTATAGTAATATGATATGTAAGTATTATTATGTCTTGCTATAGAGGGCAATTATTTTTTTGAAAAAATAATAAAAAATGTGGAGAAATTAAAAAAGCTATTTGCGGCTCACCAAATATTATACAAAAAATAAAAATAGGTTCTCGGCTGTTTGTTTATTTATTTACTATGGACTAAGTCGGTTATTTAAAACTACTTTTAGATTATTTTCTTTTAAGCCGAGAGTTTGTATGCTCTTAGTGGGGTCAAAAAAAAGCTCTCATTGCAATTATGCATAATTCTATTTAAGCTGCTGTTAAAAAAACCGTTAGAATCTATTACCACCCCTCCCTGGGTAATAGCCACCAATACCACTACTACTAAGTTTACCACCAATAAGGTCAACGACCCCGCATCGTCATACCACTATAACTCTACTATTATAGTACCATTAGACAAACTTCAATAAACTATAGTACGTAGTAAAACGGACGTACAAAATCCAGTTCCTTATAATTTTCGCCGCTCAGTTTTACGGCATATATCAATTTGAATTGAATCAAGCCTTACTAAATCCCCAGTTTAGAAATGGGTTTTTCTCCAGAATTTTTTCAGCCTTATAAACTAAAACCAACCAACACCAACACCAACACAGCATTAAAAAAATAAATTAATCCTCCCAATCCCAATAACAGGGCCAAAAAAAATACTAAAAAATATCACATGCCGTTTTTTTTTTTTTCTTTTCTTTCCCTTAAACTTTTTTTTTACTTTTCTCTTTTCATCTACTCCTTATTTCTAAAAAGAGACATCTTTAATATATATACAATCGAAAAAGTAAAGAAAAAAAATTCAAGCATCACCATCACCATTATCATCATTTTTCAGTCTCAGTCTCTCTAATTTGTTTTCTCTTTCTTTCATCTTTATTCAAATATAGATAATATAGAACGGCAAAAATAAAAAGGCTGCACCCACCACCAAGTACAACATTTAAAACGCAATTCTACATTATATACTAACTTTTTTTTTATTTCTTGGATTTACAATTCGAATTACTCAAAACAGAAACTTCTTTATTAATTATTTTTTCGGAAGTTTTTGAATTCTATTTCATTCCATTTGTTCAATTATTCTATTTTTTTTTTTTTTTGTTTATATTAATACCTTCATATATCTGGTTATTATTTCCCCAGATTTTTTTTTCTTCTTTTTTCTTTAATCTAATCTAATTCAATACTAACTACACAATGAATACAACAGCACAACATGGTGATTTATTCAATTCAGAGGAAGATTTCGATACAGCTTTCAGTCAATTTACAGCAAATTTTGCTTTAACTTATGAAGGTTTAGGAAATAATAATCAAACAACTAACACTAACAATCATAATAATACCAATAATCAACCAATACATAATAATACTAACAATAATAATCCATATAATAAACAACCAACTAATGGTAGTACAGCTAGTGCATTTGCATCCTTATTGAATGAAAAAGAATCATGGGCGTTAACTGATTTTTTAGATAAAGTATCAGTTGATCCAAATTTTTTATTTGATCCAAAATTAGCAGAAGGATTATTAGATGTTGATTTTGATGTTACTTATAGTGGTCAAGCAGATCAAGATGTTGATATGGAATTTCAAAAAAATAAAACTGTTGGACCACATCCACCATTAGCATTTGCATCAGATACAAATTTCCCACCATTTCGGTATGAAGAAGAAGAACAACAAAATGTTGGTAATAATGATACCAATAATAACAATGCAGAATATCATCCAGTTGATTATAGTAGTTTTAGTTATCCATATCCTTCAACAAATTCAACTTTGAATAATAATAATAATAATAATAATACTAATAGTTCAACGCCACCATCAGCAACAACAACATTTCAACAAAATCAATCATCATCAACACAAGAACCAAGATTAACTCCACCAAAACCAAAATCAAAACGAGCAGGTAGAAGAGAAAATTTAAGTGAAGATCAAAAACGTATGAATCATATTAGTTCAGAGAAAAAACGTCGAGATTTAATTAAAAGACAATTTGAAAAAATGTGTTCATTAGTACCAGCAGTTGCAGAAAATAATGCTTCAAGTAGAAGATCAAAATCAGATATTTTATTAGCAGTTTATGATTTTATGGTTTTATTAGTTGAACAAAATAAATCATTAAGAAATCAATTAGTTAATGCTGGTATTCCTGAAAATCAATTACCAAAATCATCAATGGAAATTCCACCACCACAACCAAATTTATATTCTTAATAGTTAAAAAAAGGGGAATCCAATGTTTGTTATTTATTATTATTTATTGCATAGGTTTAATTTTTTTTTGACCTTTTTTTTTTTTTTATAAATTTTTTTTTTTTTTGTTTTATAGAAATTTTTTAATGAAAAGGTAAGAGCAAGTTATCTTGTTCTTATACATGTTTTTTTTATATTTTTCAAATGTTATTAGATATCCATCTCATGTGAATTGATTGTAGTGGTTGATCTTAAAGTGTGGTATATATAATTGGGTCAACAAATTTGTTTAGTTAAAGATTGTGATTCCCAACAATTCAAAATTCAACTGGAATAGAGATCATCACAGATATTGTAAAGGTATCATCTGTTCAAATAAAGCTTGATTGGTTATATCTAGGGCCTTGAAATTCAAATAATAAAATGGACCTGCATTACATTTTTTAATTCAATTTTTCATGTGAAATTGAAATATTTTGAGCATGATAATTAAATAAAGCCTGAAAAAAAAATGTCTACATAGAAGTATGTGAATAATCCACGTATAAACTGGAGTAGCTGCATGGGGGTTAATTAACCCAGTATCTGCACTAGTTACTAGGTATATATGTATACTATAGTTACCAGGTAGGATATTTTTGCGGAGTTATAATTCAATGACAGGATCGATATCATATACATATATTAATTATTGACCCTGCGTGGTAATTTATTGGCATTGTCATTAAAGCGCTTTAGGGCTTAAATATATTGTCACTGATATCAATATTGAGGCGCTTCAGGGCTTGAAGATTAATCAACTGTCACTTCTATCAATTATAAAGAAGAATTTTCAAGTTGCAGTATTGACATAGATGCTCTAAACAAAATAAGATAATATATAAAGATTACAAAGTCCAAAGTACATGCAGTATGTAAGGGTAATAAGCATACTAAACTAGTTATAAAACTAAAGCTCCTAAAAAAGTGTGGCCTTTAACTCGGTATACCGTACACAGAATATTGGGAAATTTGATGGGTTATGATCAATCACATTCATTTTTTAGGATCAACTTGGTATAAAGCCGCATGAATTGTGGCGATCGATCTTTAATTAAGTTGGTTGATCTGATATCGATGAGGAAATATTAAAAATCTTATCTTGATTAAAGTTTACACATATTTAATATTATAATAAAAACGGTTTTCACATTCATTTATTTGTATATATATACATAGTGCTCATGATTTTCAGTAGCTAGTTATTAAATGCTATAATATACAGTATACTTTCACTAGATTCTAGTACCATATACATGTATATACTATTGTACATACAATAATATAGTATACTAAAAATGAAAAGCGCTTATATAAAACTTTGATATAACTACATGTGGTACCAAAACAAATATCGGCAACTTTAATAATACACACTTGCCTCTGATGATATGTGACCATGGATAGTGTCTACTACACCTATATAACAATATTTAACTTGTACCTAATAGTATAGCCACATAGGTTCCAACATTTAAAAGGCCCTGACACTCAAGTTAAAACACTCCAGTTGCCTGTGACAGCTGGCTAACTAGCTATCAAAAATTTTCAAGTATACTGTATATATGGAGCTTTTTTTTCAGCAGGTATAAACTTCTGTGTATATTGTACTTGTACAGTGATCCATGGCAATTTAAAACAGCCGGTATACCATCAGTTAATAACTTCTTTGTACAAGATTATCAAAAGTCCATCTTTAGCCGTTTGGTAGTAAACCCACCATATGTTCAACTCCTAGCATTATTCAGGGTAAACTGAACCATGATCAAGAAAAAAAAATAAAAGTTTAACAGTATAAAAATAAAGTATTATTGCCCCAACTTTTTCATTTTCTGAATTTGGAAACCGTTAGAAAATAAAATAATCCTACAATCCATAATAGTTTTGAATAAGGCTACCTATTATAAGGCTTTGTTAACAAAAAAGCGTTTTAAGCAGGGGATTTAATAGAGATCCTTCTTTCTATTTTTTGTTTCCAGATCTGGATCCATCTTTTTTGAATTATAGGTTTCGGCTCTAGCCGTTCTGCTTAAATTTTTTTAAAATGACCACGTACAATTGTACGCACTCACTGGATGACTAGACTCTTAAGCCACTTCACAAGCACAAGCACAAGCGTGACCCAACCAAGACCAAGACCAAGTTTTGTGTCACAGGCCTTTTTTGGTATTATCCAACCTTCAACATTTAGTATCGAAACTGCAGAAAAATTTAAGCGTGCTTGAATACAACGCAGAGTCGTAACAGTTGGTTCAGAAATTGTTTTGTCACACTAGTTATGAGAATATTCTAGTTTAACTTTCGTTATTGACTTTTGATTTAGTCGTATATACATTGGTTCATCATATGGTTTGAATATATATGGTGTATATATACTTGTATTGTATATATCAAAGTTTACAACGACAATAGTAGGGTTTAAAACAATTAAGCTAAAGTTCACAGTAAGGTGAATTAGTTTGAAGAAATAAGAAAACTACGAAATTAGTATTAGTTTTGCAACCATTAGGTAATACTAGTATGTGAATTCCATCTTGGGTGCTAAGAAGTTCATTGATCTTCAATTTTTGTATAGGTACATCTCACACAGGTGTTAAAAACAGTTTGAATACTTACAGAAGTAGAACCAGCAACTAGTTTGTAATATTAATTAATTAATTGATATTCGATTCATGAAAGGTTAACCGACAGTATACTGTATATATGCACCAACTGGTACGTCTAAGTGCTAGAAACACTATATACGTACTTGCAACAATGTTATACATATTTCTACAAATTTAATACAAATTTACTGAACGCTGTATCATGATACAGCATATATATATTTATATACTCAGTATCAGATATATACAGTATACAGATATATTAGATATACTGTATATATGGTACAAAAAAGTTCTAGACATTATATAATAGCTTAATTAATTACGGGGATAGATTTACAATATATGCATTAGAAATGGTCGACATGTATAAAGCTTTAAAGTATGGATATTGGTATTTTGATCTCTCAAAATCCTCTATTTAGCCTGTGAGACGCTGTTGTACTGTTACTGTAACTTAAATTATAATCAATTGATAAAAATGATAAAAACACAGGGGGTTGATTATGGATATAAAAATTTTTAAACATTGATATTCAAAAGATTTTCTAGTTCAGGTAATCGTTTTTTAAACAACCACTGTCTCCTGGATTACTATCTAATTGATATCTGATATACTGTATATACTGTATACCAGCCTTAGGTTTATGATGGATATACAGTGTATATATATATCAGATTGTGTTGTAACCATTTGAAACGCATATACCGGTAAACCGTAAACTTAAGCAGCTATGGGTAAATTGTTTATAGACTGTGTATACTATAGTGGTTATGAAGTTTTTCAAAAAAGAAATCAGGATCAATTGTGACCACACGGATTAATTGATTTACCAAAAACAATAATGTTGATCATTCATATATTTAATCAAACTGCGACAATTCAGAGTGTACACTTATGTGCAGTTAACAAATTTAGCGAAGCTCCAAGGCTAGCTAATCAGCTTTATACTGTATCTGAGCGAACATATTTACTGTATGCAAATACTTAGTTGTACAGCTGGTAGTACCAGGTAACTATAGCCTAATTAAAATAAAACTACAGTAAATATTTCTTACAATTATATATGCCATGGTCAAATATTCGACTTTTAAATGATCCATTCCAAAAACCATACGTTCTGTGACCATCTTTTAATAACTAGACTTTTCAATTAATTCAACCCATCTAATTTTTACTCGCGACAAAACTATACACTACCATAAGACGTAACATCGATATCCGGGATTGATCCCTGTGGTTGTTAAAAATCAAGTCTTGCATATATAAATGATTTAAAAAAGAAATAAGAACATTCGAGTTTACTTGAATTATATAGAGTTCGAGAGCCGCACATATACAACTGATTCGGATTATTTTACGTATTCAATATTTGATCAATGATTATAACCTCTGGTGACTTAGAGTGAAAATTTTAATGTATGATGTTATACTCACTTACATTGTGCACTGACTAGCAACATCGCGCACTCATACCTCATAAAAATTATCTATAGACAATTTTTTTCATATATAGCATATCCAGACTTGATTACGCACTGGTAAATAAAATTTCGTGATTCCGGAGTAAAGAAAACCTGTACATAGAAATTAATGTGATATCATACTACTAGCTATTGGAAAAACAAGACCCAGCCAATCAAATTTCATCTAAATATTAAACCCACCGTATAGCTTATTTTTTTTTTTTTATTGTAACCTCCTTAAAATTTTTTTTTTTATCAATAATTCATTGTTTAGAAAAGCTTATACAGGCCTGTAGATGTTGACGGGCACAAGAGTTTTGATTGTAAATTTTATCTAGTAAAATTTAGAGTACATAACCATATCAGATGTACATTTTTATAAAGGACCCTTACATTAAAGCCAAGATTTAACAGACTTTTTTTTTTGTTCACACTCATGTCATGATCATACAACTTTTGTGCGTTAAAATTTACTTAATTTATCCTTTATACGTGTAGAAAACGCCAATTATAGGCTATAACTAGTGGGTATAAAAATAATCCGTACCGGAAAAACTATCAATGGCAGAAGTGGGTAGGTCTTTGCGATGCTGTTAATGCTTTCAAATAAATCTTGGCTTTATAACAGGTGTACTTATTATAACAGCTTAAGTGTTTCTAAATGAACTTGATAATCATCCATTACAATAGATCAGCGCGGGATACATAATGAGAAACGAAACGTACAGTTCATTCCTTTTTTCAAAATTTTAATCTAACCAAAACATTGGCTTCAAAAATCAGTATCCAGCAGTAATATTCCAGTTAGATGTAAATTTTAAGCATGTTTTCAGTATATTATTGAAAAATCGAATCAGCGATACTAAAAGATTTGATGAATAATCATTGAAAAAATTATCAGATAATGAAACCATTTGATTCGGTATTCTTTCGGGGCGATTTGCCACTCTTAAATCATTATAATCATCATCATCGTCATTATTATAGATTAATAATAATCTTATCATGAAATTTCCTTAATTAATTATACTATAGATTAACATAGATTAAATTAAATTATTAATACTATAGACTACAAAAAAAAAAGATTTAAACTTGCTTCTAGATGATAAAAGAATTGGTTTAAAAAAATTATCAATCATTGTATTAGTACTTTCTAGGCCTTAAAAACTTGTTATAGGGCTCGACATCATAGTGTTTTAAAATAACTATAATTCTGACATCAATAATATATATACCTGCGCAAGATGTTTTAAGCTTTGGTACCGTTATAAAATATTATATATATCATTACGCGTAAATTAGACTACTTCAGCCGTACCAGTATAACTAAAAAAGTTTAAGCATTACTAATAATTATTTGGGCCGCAGGCGGCTCAAGCTAGCGCATCGGGATCGATGAAAAATTTAAAAAAACTTTCGTTACTTTTTTTAAACCGATACGTAATTTTAAAAAAAGGCAGATGGAATTGGTCTTTGAATGGATAGTGACTGACTTAAATCTATTCAAGCCTCTTTAAGCAGTTATAGAAGAATCTCTGATCGATGGCCAGCCGGTGCACTCACTGTGTAATTTTAAAATGGAATGAAACAAAGACATGTTTGACTTCCTCATAACGGTGCTTTAAAATTTTTTTTATCCTAAAAAGAATGTTAAAGAAATTCGTCTAAGAATTTTTATTTTTTTTTTTAAAAAAGTACTGTTAGCTTAACCAAGAAAAGTTTCAAGGCGAACCAAAAAATCGTTAGAACACAGTAAGCTGAACTAAAATACACAAGCTTTTTTTTTTACCCTGTGAACAAAAGCTCAAGGTTTACACATTAAACTGTTTTATTGATATTTTACCGTTTAAACCTCCCCGCAGATTCTTTTCTAACTAACACTTTTCTACCTACCTTGAACTTTTCTTATGAATATATTTGGAATAATTAACCGCATTGATTAGTTCTTCTGACCTTTTTAAAAAAAAAAAATTTTTCTTTTCCAACTATCAATACTCACAGGTATTCTCACATACCTATTTTGATCAATCAATTGTTACACTATAGATTCTAAACAATTGTTTATTATGTAGTTTCGAATTTTTAAAAAAAAATAATAATAACAATAGACTATGTGATTGCGCACGCTTATCTACTTGAAATAACAAAAACAAAGTGTAAACAGTGAGTGATCACTATAAATTTAATTCTTTCATAATATCGACTTTTTTAAAAAAAAGAAACGTGTCTCGGTGTTCTCATTACCTAACTAAGGTTATTATTGACTAAGTTACCATCGTTTAAGAATATATTTCATCACAAAAAAAAATTTAATCGATATATAGATTTACATCAAATACATGTATTATTATATCAATTGATTACTTTTTTTTTTCTTCTTTTCAAATCAAAATTAGCAAAGAATATAAATATCTCCTCATTTCCACCCCATATCATTTAATTTTTTTTTATCTAATCATTTATTTATTTTTCTTTTTTTTTATCTTTTAAACTAATTTTTAAGATAATTTAATAACTACAACAAAATGCCTATTTCAAAAGAAGGTGCAAGAAGCCGGACTAATGCAGCCGGGTTACGAGGTAACAGTTTAAGATGGTTTATTACTGTAAGTATATTTTAACTAAAAAATGTTGTTTGGCTGTTGATATTTCGAAGAATATTAATAATTAAAGTTGCTATAAAAAAAGTGCGGCTCAGGAACTATAATACCGGAAAAAATATCGGAGTAAATTTTAAAAAAATTCTCCGAGTTAACGCCAAGCATAATAACAATGAACAAAGTTACTAACAAAATACTTCTAGGCTACAGCAGTTACATCATTTTCACTGTTTGGTTATGATCAAGGTTTATTATCAAGTTTAATTACAGCTCCACAATTTAATAGAGATTTCCCTGCAACAAAAATGCATGGTGATAGTTCAGATCATCACACAACAGTTGTTCAAGGTGCAGTTACCAGTTGTTATGAAATTGGTTGTTTTTTTGGTGCATTATATTCAATGGTTATGGGTAATAGACATGGTAGAAGACCATTAGTTATTGCAGGATCATTTTTAATTATTATTGGTACAATTATTTCAACTGCTGCATTTAGAGATGAATGGGGTATTGGACAATTTGTTGTTGGTAGAGTTGTTACTGGTATTGGTAATGGTTTTAATACTGCTACTGTTCCAATTTGGCAATCTGAATTATCAAAAGCTCATAATAGAGGATTTTTGGTTACAATGGAAGGTGCAGTTATTGCAGTTGGTACTTTGATTGCTTATTGGATTGATTTTGGTTTATCATATGTTGATGGATCAGTTGCTTGGAGATTCCCAGTTGCATTCCAAGCAGTTTTTGCAATTTTTGTCTTTATTGGTATGTTATGCTTACCAGAATCACCAAGATGGTTAATTATGAAAGGTAGAGATGAAGAAGCAATTGAAATTTTAGCAAAATTAGAAGATGTTAGTCCAGATGATGATGGTATTAGATCACAACATGCAGTTATTAAAGATGCTATTGCTAAAGCAAGTCATAGTGGTGGTTTACGAAAAGTTTTTACCAATGGTCCAACTGCAAATTTAAGAAGAATGTTATTAGCAGCAAGTGGTCAATTTTTCCAACAATTTACTGGTTGTAATGCAGCAATTTATTATTCAACTGTTTTATTTGAAAATTCTTTGAAAAAATCACATCGATTTTCAATGATTTTGGGTGGTGTTTTTGCAATTGTTTATGCTTTATCAACATTACCAGCATTTTTCTTGGTTGAAAAAGTTGGTAGAAGAAAATTATTATTAGCAGGTGTTTCTGGTCAAACTATTGCATTTATTATTACTTTTGCTTGTTTAATTAAACCAGATGGTAATGCAAGTAAAGGTGCAGCATTTGGTTTATTTTTCTTTATTGCAAATTTTGCTTATAGTGCATTACCATTACCATGGGTTTTGGCACCAGAATTAACAAATAATACAAGTTCAGTTTCAATTGCAACTGCAACTAATTGGATTTGTAATTTTGCAGTTGTTATGTTTACACCAATTTTTATTAATCAATCACAATGGGGTTGTTATTTATTCTTTGCATTAATGAATGTTATTTGGATTGTTTTGATTGTTTTGTTTATTCCAGAAACTGCTGGTAGATCATTAGAAGAAATTGATATTATTTTTGCAAAAGCTCATAATGATAAAGCACCAGTTTGGAGAGTCGCTGCTCATATGCCAAAATTACAAGATGGTGATATTAGACAAGAAGCTATTAAATATGGTTTACAAATTGATGATGAAATTGGTGCTGAACAATTTAATTCATCAGAATCTGATTCTTATGAAGGTCAAGAAAAACAAACTGTTGAAGCATAGATTTTTTTTTATTATTATTAGCATATAACTTTATTTAATTTGTCATTTTTTTTATAGAATTTCGTTTTTTAATTATTAACTTTTGTTCATTCAAACGTTCTCAATTGTTTTTATTATTGTAGTGAATTCAAACTTATTATACTGTATATGCGGCTCATCCAAATCTTGAACCAATAAGATTATTGTGCGCGAGCTCACTAGTGTTGTAGATCTATAGAACAGTAGTGCTCTAGAGCACACTGTAAAATTTTCCAACATCTAAAATTTTTCAAAGTTTTAAACGCTTATTCTAAACTTTAACATAAAGCATTAAATACCCATCAAAAACAACTACAACAATAAAACGATAGACTTAAAACTAACTAAAGACGCTCTTTTATATATAAACCAACCAAAAATCACCAACTCATCATTATATTCCAAAAAAAAAATAGACTAATAGAATAATAAATGGGCTCAAGATTTTTTGGCCGATTAATAAAAGCCGTCTCCACGTTGGGAGGAGTCACTGTAGCTACCAATATAAATAGAGCAGCTAATAATCAAGCTAATTTTGCATTAACACGGTCATCATCTCATTTCATCGGAAACTCCGCCGGTGGAGCTATTGCAGCATCAATTTTTTGCAACAATTCCACTAGTACAAGAAATTATTGTGCTCTTTCTAGACACGCGTTAAATTTTTCTCCTTCTTCCTCCTCATCATCAACAATGAGTTCAAATAGATTATTATTACCAAAAAACGTTAAACCATTACACTACAATTTGTGTATGCATCCAGATTTGGATAATTATACTTATAAAGGTACTGTTGGAATTGATTTACAAGTTAATGAAGATTCAAAAACTATTTCTTTAAATACTGTTGATTTAAAATTATCAAAAATTGAATTAAGTACTGGTGAACAAGCTAAAAATCATAAATATGATGATGATAGTGAAACTTCAATTTTTGAATTTGAAAATGGTGTTAAAAAAGGTGATAAAGTTACTTTAAATATTGAATTTACTGGTGAATTAAATGATAAATTATGTGGATTTTATAGATCAGTTCATACTGATGATAATGGTAAAAAAAGAGTTGTTGCAACTACTCAAATGGAACCAACTGATGCAAGAAGAGCATTCCCATGTTTTGATGAACCAGATTTAAAGGCAACTTATGATATTTCATTAATTCATAATAAAAATTTAACTGCTTTATCAAATGCTTCAGAAAAATCAAAAGAAAATTTAGATAATGATTTAATTAAAACTAATTTTAATACTACTCCAATTATGTCAACTTATTTAGTTGCATTTATTGTTGGTGAATTAGCATATGTTGAAAATAATGATTTTAGAGTTCCAGTTCGTGTTTATGCAACTCCAGGTTTAGAACATCGTGGTAAATATGGTGCTGAATTAACTGCTAAAGCATTAAAATTTTATGAAGAACAATTTGATGTTCCATATGTTTTGGATAAAATGGATTTAATTGCAATTCATGATTTTAGTGCTGGTGCAATGGAAAATTGGGGTTTAATTACTTATAGAGTTGTTGATTTATTATTTGATGAAGAAAATGATTCTGCTGCTACTAAAGCAAGAGTTGCTGAAGTTTTATTACATGAAGCAGCTCATCAATGGTTTGGTAATTATGCTACAATGGATTGGTGGAGTTCATTATGGTTAAATGAAGGTTTTGCAACTTGGATGTCATGGTATGCTTGTAATCATTTTTATCCAGAATGGAGAGTTTGGGAAACTTATGTTACTGATACTTTACAAGCAAGTTTAAGATTAGATGGGTTAAGAAGTTCTCATCCAATTGAAGTTCCAATTGAAAGAGCTGATCAAGTTAATCAAATTTTTGATTCTATTAGTTATGCTAAAGGTTCAAGTGTTATTAAAATGATTGCTAATTGGTTAGGTGAAGAAACTTTTATTAAAGGTATTAGTGTTTATTTAAAGAGACATGCTTATGGTAATGCTACTACTAGTGATTTATGGCAAGCATTAACTGAAGTTAGTGGTAAAGATGTTAATGGTGTTATGGGTACTTGGACTAAAAAAATTGGTTATCCAATTGTTACAATTAATGAAAATAATTCAAATGAAATTATTGCTCAACAAAATCGATTTTTAAAAACTGGTGATGTTAAACCAGAAGATGATGAAACTATTTATCCAGTTAATTTAGCAATTAAAACTGAAAATCAAATTGATGATGTTATGTTAGATTCAAGAAATAAAACTATTCCAATTAATACTAACCAAGATTTTTATAAAATTAATGCTGAACAAACTGGTTTATATAGAGTTAAATATCCAATTGAAAGAATTACTAAATTAAGTGAAGCTGGTACTAAAGGTTTATTAAGTGCAGAAGATCGAATTGGTTTAGTTAGTGATTTAAGTGAATTAGGTGCATCAGGTTATCAACATTCATCAGCATTTTTAGAATTAATTTCTCAATGGAAAAATGAATCAGAAACTAATGTTTGGGATGAAATTTTATCAGGATTAGGTTCTTTAAGAGGTGCATGGAAAAATGAACCAGAAAATGTTAAAGAAGCATTGAAAAAATTCCAAGCTGATTTAGTTGGACCAAAATTAAAAGAATTAGGTCATGTTATTACAAATGATGATGGTTTATTAAATCAAAAATTAAAATCATTATTATATAGTGCATGTGTTGGAGCTGAAATTCCAGAATTTAAACAAGATGCAATTGATCAATTTAATAATTATTTAAAAGATTCATCATCTGTTAATCCAAATTTTAGAGGTACTGTTTTTTATGCTGGTAGTAAATTTGCTAATGATCCATCAAAAATTTATGATCAATTAATGTCAATTTATACAAATCCAAATTCTTCTGCTGCTGCTAATCAAGCTTTAAGATCAATTGGTTATCAAAAAGATGAAACTGTTAGATCTAAAGTTTTGGATGCTGCATTAAATGGTCCAGTTAGATCTCAAGATGTTTTTTATGCTTTAAGTTCATTAAATAGTGATTATGAAGGTTCAAAATTATTATGGAAATGGTTTACTAGTAATTTTGATAAATTATATGAAACTTTCCCACCAGGTACTGGTATGTTTGGTAGAATTGTTGAAACTTGTGCTGCTGGGTTATGTTCAAAAGAAGAAATTTCTGAATTTGATCAATTCTTTGTTGATAGAAATACTAAAGGTTATGATAAAAGTTTATTAATTGTTAAAGATCGAATTCAATCAAGATTATCATGGTTAGAAAGAGATGTTCAAGATGTTAATGCTTGGTTACAAAAAAATAATTACTTGTGAATTAGCAAGTTGTAATTGAATAACTTTGAAATAACTTTTTTAAATAATTTTTTTTGCTATATATATTTTACTTAATATATTATTAACTTTTAAATAAAAAAATAAGATTACAATTCTTCATGTTCAGTATCATCATCTTCTTTCTTGTCCTTCTTTTCTTTCTTATCTTTCTTATCTTCTTTCTTTTCTTCTTCTTCTTCTTCTTCTTCACCATCATCTTTACCAGCTAACAAATCAACTGCATGTTTACCTTCTTCTTTAATAAAATTAGCCAAACCTTCCAAAGTTCTTGCACCAGAAAATTCAACTGGATTCTTTTTATCACCAGCTTTATATAATTTAATAGTTGGATAACCCATAATTTCATCTGGAACATCATTAGTAGTATGATCAACTTTAGCAACAATTAATTTATCAGTATTACCAGTTTTACCAATTAATTCACCCAATTCTTCATAAGTTGGTGCCAAATTTTTACAATGACCACACCATGGAGCATAAAATTCAATCAAAACATCTTTTTCATCATCCAAAACAATATCATCATAATTTTTACCAACAACAGTATGAACTGGTCCTTGTTCCTTTGGAATATCATCAGATTTAATTGATGGTTCTAATTTACCAGCAATAAAATCTTTAATAAATTTGGTCAAATTTTTTTTAGTAATTTTTTCAGATTGTGGTAAAACATATTTTAAATTTTTTTCAAAATCTTGAATTGCAATAGCTGGGAATTCTTCTTTTAAATTAACATTTTGTGCATGAGCACCATATAATTTAGCATTTAATGTACCAATATGTGCTTTACCTTTCAAATCTTTTGCTAATGGTTTAACAATTTCAACCAATTCTTCTTTATCTTCATCATTATCAGCAAAAATATATAATAATGGTAATTTAGATGTAGCATAATCACTAAAAGTAGCTGGACCAACTTCACCAATTACTGGGAATGATTCAATTTGAATAAATTCTTGTAATGATTCAGTTGTAAATTTGGATTTTTTATCATAAACAACTTTTGGTTCATCAAATTTTTTAAATACAATAGCACCTGGTAATTTATCAATACCATGTTCTTTTGCTAATTCTTTATCTTTTGAAGCAGCAAAAGTAAATTTATCTCTTAAACCTTCTGCTAATTTTGTAAAAGTTTTATTTGATTTATTATCATCAAAGAAACCAACAACAACAAAATCATCTGCTTTTGTAATATCATCAAAATTATCTTTTGTTAAATCAGAAACTGCTGGCATTGATTGTCTAATCATATGACTAACAATACTATCAGCTTTTCTAGCACCACCATATTGTGATGATTGATCTTTACCATGGAAAACTTTTAAAGTTGGATAACCTTGAATTTCTTGTTCAGCACATAATTCTTCTTCTTCAGTACAATCAACTTTACCAATAGGAATATTTTTTTCTTTTAATAAAGTAGCTGCTTCTTCATATTCTGGAGCTAAACTTTTACAATGTCCACACCATGGTGCAAAAAATTCTGCCATAACAACTGGATTTTCTGTAACAAATTTATCAAAATTTTCACCAGTTAAATCAACAACATCACTAGCTGATACTAGACATGCTGCTAGTGTTGATAAAATTAAATTTGAATATTTCATGTTGTTTTTTGGTTATTAGAATAAATATAATTGTTGATGTTAAGAAATAAAAGATGGAGTTGCGTATACTTTTATTGAAGTATTTAATAATTATTTTTTTTTTAAGTTTAGTAATCCTGCTTACGTGTTTTAAAAAATTGACGTGGCAATAGGGTAAATTCCTTTCAAGTGGGCGAAAAAAAAAAAATCATTACATAAAACCGTTCGGCGGCATTCAGTTAATAATGCTTGAAATTTTTTTCACTCTCTTCGCTTGAGTGATCGACAGATAAAGTTTCCCAATTTGTTATTAATGTGGCGTGGGAATAATATTTCCATCATTCTATATCAGAAGGAAAAGCTTAAGTTTAACTGGGTTATAATTTTTTGAAGGCTGCAGTTGGGATATCAATATCCTAAGAATCATTGATGAATTTTTAAAAGAGAATCAGTTTTGAATTGTCTATCAAGATTAGATTGCCTTTAGCTGGTAAACTCTGTTGATCATTTATAAAATGAGTACAGATATTTATTACAACCTGTATAGAAAATTCTTACCGTACCCGAAAAAGATGATTAGTACTGTAGATTATTGATAGACTAGCAAGATAATCTAACCGGGTTTATCATGATTTTTATAAATATACGAGGGTTCGTTACGTTTCAACACCTCAACGGTTTTTTTTAAGCTATGTATCTGATACCAAAAAATTATAAGGATTTATTGAGATGTATCAAATAATAATTACATGTTTAACTTTAAAATTTTAAAAAAAGAAGTTTCTAAATTTCGGAGAAGAGAGATTAGTCAGACTTATGTAAAATCTTGCTAGGTAAAAATCTGTGTATACAGTTTTACAATATATAATATATACATAAACTTTCCAAAGGGAGTTATTAGTAGAAAATGCGGCTCAACTTAACGTAATAGGGGTAAAATATATAAACTAATTTAAGTCGGACCGGTATTATGTAATCCTGGACTGAAATTTACCCAGTAGAAGGATTTTAATGCTTGTAAATTTGAGTACCAGGGTCTTCCAATTTAAAAACATACCGTGACGGAATAGTTTTATTTCCCGTGACGGAAAATATATCAAGGAGAAGAAATGTCAGCCTCACCTTTTTTTTTTTTGTTGTAAATTTTTTTCTGGCGTGAGCGAATTTTTTTTTATTCTTCCCATTTTCAACCTATTGAAATTTTACAAGAGAAAAAAAAAAAAAACGTTCCAACACACATTAAAATTATACACAAACAAAAAACAATCATCATTAATTTTTGTTTTTTTTATATTATTATACATATACAGTGGTCTTAAATTTCTAGAAATACCCTCTACATATTATTATTATTTATTTGAACAATCTCATCATTAGATACCTAACCTTTTTATTATTATTCTCCTCGAGCAACGTTATACTAATATACTAATTATTTATTTTTTCACCAACAAAAAGACAATTTATTAAAATAAGAAAATGTCGAATCAAATTTCACAGGATCAACATAACGCAGTGGTATGTTTACTAATTAAACCTAAACAAAGGCTATACTAACAAACAAACTAGGAGGCTATTAGAGAATTTTTAAAATCAAAAACAAGTTATGATGTTTTACCAGTTTCATTTCGACTTATTGTATTAGATACTGCATTATTAGTTAAAAAATCATTAACAATATTATTACAAAATGGAATTGTATCAGCACCATTATGGAATTCAAAAACTTCAAGGTTTGCAGGATTATTAACAGCATCAGATTATATTAATGTTATTCAATATTATTTTCAAAATCCTGATAAAATGGATAAAATTGAACATTTTACATTAGATGGTTTAAGAGATGTTGAAAAAGCAATTGGAGCTGATGCAATTGAAACAATTTCTATTCATCCTTTTAAAAGTTTATATGAAGCATGTATGAAAATGATTGAATCAAAAGCAAGAAGAATTCCATTAATTGATACAGATAAAGAAACTGGTAGAGAAATTGTTGTATCAGTATTAACACAATATCGTATTTTAAAATTTGTTGCTTTAAATTGTAAAGAAACTAGAATGTTATTAAAACCATTATCAGAATTAAATGTTGGAATATTTGAAGATATAGCAACTGCAACAATGACAACTCCTGTTATTGATGTTATTCATATGTTGGTAGAAAAAGGTGTATCAGCAATTCCAATTGTTGATGAAAATTATAAATTATTAAATATTTATGAAGCAGTTGATGTTTTGGCATTAATTAAAGGTGGTATTTATACAGATTTAAGTTTATCAGTTGGTGAAGCATTAATGAGAAGACCTGAAGATTTTGAAGGTGTACATACTTGTACAGATCAAGATCGTTTAGATACTATTATGGATACTATAAGAAGATCAAGATTACATCGTCTAGTGGTTGTTGATGATAAAGGTGTTTTGAAAGGAATTGTAACTTTAAGTGATATTTTGAAATATATTTTATATGAAGGTTAAATAAAATTCTCTATTATATGTATAAAAGCTAATCAATATTTTTTTTTTCTTTTACTTCTAAACAACAGCATCTGAATCATTTTCATCATCATCAAATATACAAGGTACTGAAATTCTCCTTGCTCCATATCTATACCTTGAATTGTTAGTATTATTATTATTATTAATATTTAATTTCTCAATAGGTTTACTAAAATTTGTAGATATTAATTCTGGATCTTCTTTACAATTACTACCAGTTTCAAAATTTTCATCCAAATCAGCTAATAAATCTTCATTTGGTGGTGAAATAGTTCTATTTATTAATGGAGGATATTTATGAATATCCATTGATCTTCTTTTTGAAATTTTATTTTTTATATTACCACTTTCAATTTGATTATTATTAATATTTATATCATCTGAAGTTGTTGTAATTGCAGTTGGAATATTTGGAATATTTGCTAATCTAACAACTAATACTGTAATATTATCAGTTGATCCATGATTTAAAGCATATCTAACTAATTGTTTAGCAGCTAATTTTGGATCATTTGTAAATCTAATTAAATCACAAGCTTTTTGATCATCTATAACATCCCATAATCCATCACATCCAATTATAACAAACTCATCTAATTCAGAATCTAATATAGTTTCTGTTGTATAAGGTTTCCCACTAACATATTTTTTAAATTCAAAATCTCCTAATGCTCTTGTAATTGCTAAACAACCTTCAACTCTATTATTTAAAATATTACCACCATATTTTTCAATTCTTTGACATTCTTCATAATTAACTTCTGGTCGATGTTCTTTTGATAATCTTTCTGCTTTACCATCATAACATAATACAATTCTTGAATCTCCAACATTTGCTGTAAACATTGATCTATTATTTAATCTTGAATTATTTTTAATATAAATTATTGATGCTGTAGTACCTGAATTATCAAAATTTGGTATTTTTGGTAATAAATTATCAACTTCATCAAATGTATTTGCTAATATTGCTGCACCTTGCCATTGTGATCCATATTTTTTTATATTTTTTTCTAATACTTGATGTAATCTTTGTGCACACCAATCTGCTGTCATTGAACCAGCATGTCCATCAAATACTCCAAAATATCCATCTCCAGGATTAATAAAATCTAATATTGATTTATGAGCATCTTCCATTTCATTACGATATTTTATATTTCTAGTAGCCGCTGATCCATAAGCTAACATTTTTGTCTTGTTGTTATATTAGTGTATAGTTAGCTAGTTATTATTAGTATTTTTTTGTATAATATTATTAATATTTTGAAAATAGTATTTATCAAGAAAGTGAAAAATTATTATCTATTTTTTTTGCCAAAAAGGAGTTGTGAAAAAAAAAAAAAAGGTTCTTTGTATTTTTTTTTTATTGGGGGAATTTATTAAAAAGCTTATAAAATTATATCTATAGATCTAATGATTCAATGGTTATTAATACCATTATTTTACTTAGTGGGGGAAGGTGAGGTGTGATACATTTTAATATTAGGGGCTTTGCATCCATTAATTCATCGCAACAACAAAAAAAAAAATTGTGTTTTGTTTTTTTCTTGTTCTTTATCTAATCAATTCAAAGACATTTTTTTAAGCCACCTTGACCAGACCAGACCAGGCCCTGCCAGAACTGTAGAATTATTCTATTATGGTAACACTTTGAATAAAACTGATTCCAAATACTAGGTAAACGTATCATAGTCATTGAAAAATATATAATTATATTAAACTTTTTTAGAATTTTTTCAATCTTGAAAGATTTCATTAAACTTTAGATTATATGGTACATTTGAACATTTATATAATACCATAACCGTGATTCTCTTATATATTTTTAAGCAGTATTATTTAACTTACATTACCAGTATTTTGAAAAAATAGCAACAGTATTATCTGTAACTTTATAAAACTTTATCATGTAAACAAAGTATAAACAAACATTGGTAACTAAAAAACTTTTTTTTTTCTAAACCTATGAATCGACCTCAATCCATACATTTAGAAAAAAAATTAGCTCGCGTCAGAAGCCGAAATAATGTGCAATGGCATCGACACTATGCTAAAATGACAATAGGCAAGCCCAGAGGTCATTTCAACTAAAAAACCAAAAAAAGCGCTTAATAGATTTTATTATCTTCCACATGGGAAGGTAATTGCTATCACGCAATTAAGAACAGAATACTACACTTAAATCTAAGCAGAATGCAAAGAGATTTGAAGAAAAAAAAAAAAAAAAAAGAGAAAAGCTTCGCTTTTAGGGAGGAAATGGGTTCCTTTTATAGTTTTTCTGAATTTTTGATTTGGGAGGTTGAAAAAAAAAAAAAAAATTTTAACACTAGGAGGCGCTTGCGCAGGTTAGTTATAGTGGCAAATTTTTTCTAAGCGCTGAAAATATTACAAGTTGTCAGGGAAACATTAACTATGCTTAAATGAGGCACGCCTAAATTATGCCGCGATATTAAAACTAGAACTACAGCAACGCGTTGTTTACAAAATAAATAAACCCATTACAAATGTAAATTAAAATCAATAAATATAGAAAAATAAATACCATTAAAATATACCTAATCAAAATAACTAGATTCAGGTAACATATCTTTTTGAGAAACAGTTTTTGATCTAGTCATTCTACCAGTACCTCGTCCTCCTGTATCACTATTAAGAATTGAACCATTTTTTTTAGATGATGATGATGATAATATATTTTTACTTGAAGGTAATTGATCAAAATCCAAAGAATTTTGTTCATCATCAGTATCAATATCATGATGAGAATAATCATCACTAACTGGTTTTGATTCACCATCACTACCTCTTCTACCATTAGAATTACTTGGTAATGTAGTACTTTCAAACCCATGACTTGAATTTAAACTTGGATTACCACGATGATGATGTTTAGAATCACTCAATTTATCATCATCAATATTATCTTTATTATTATCCATCATTTTTGATGGAGTTAATCTTTGATTTGTTGCATGTTCAATAAATTCTTCTGAAATTCCATAATTATTAGAATGGGAATCTTCCCAATCATCATTACTAGACCATTGATTATTCATTTTTTAGACTCACTCTCAATATTGATAAATTGAAGAAAAAGCCAACAGATTGTTACATTACCTTCTTATATAACTTTTCAATCAAAATTAGTTAATTACCATCTCTTTGTTTACAACAATCTAATATCATTAAGTTTAACAGCAAGTTATATCCCCTGAGTTTAAAAAAAAATCTCGTTCTAGAATCTTGATCGAAAAATCTATAGATAATATAATATTCAAAGTTTAAAAAAAACTCTACACTAATAAATAAAATGCACAAAAAAAAAAAAAAAAAAAAAAAAAAATTAGGTATCTATTGTCTCTATTAAGTTAAAAAAAGGGTATTGAATATATAAAAAATATTAAAACTACATATAGCTATCTATATACTAGCATGTTTTTTGTTTATAAATAATTTAAAAGATAATTCTCATCTTAATTAAGTCTATCGAATTACCATTGATTTGCTCATTTTTTCAGTAGCAATTGTTGAACCACCACCACCAGCAATATTTTTTTTACCAACTGATTCAAAAATTTTCCAAAATTTTAAATTTTCATCAGCTGCTGTTGTTGCTAAAGTTTGACCATCTGGTGATAAACTTGAATGTAAAACTCTTGAATCATGAGCAACAATTTCAACATTTTTTGTTAATGAAGGATATGACCAAATTGTTAAATGATTATCTGGGAATCCATGTGCTGATACAATTTCTTTATATTGAGTACTCCATTTTAATGAAGTAACTTGAGAATCAGTATTAATTGAATTAACTCTTGCACCAGTTGTTGAATTCCAAAAATGAATAAATTTATCTTGTGAACCACCACCAGTTGCTAATAAATTAAGTTGCCAAGGACACCATGCTAATGCTTTAACTGCTGCTTTATGATTTGTCTTTGAAAATTTTGGTGTTGATGATCTTGCATCCCAAATATTTACAATATTATCATTACCACCAGATGCTAATTGTGAACCATCACTTCTCCATTCTAATCCACAAACTTCGGCACTATGATTATTAAATTCTGATACTTTATGATCAGCAATTCTAACATCATGATTCCAAATTGATCCATCTCTACAACCTGATGATAATGTATGTTTATCCCATGACATTACACCAACTCTTGCTGAATGTCCATGCATTGATCTTAATTTAGTTTGTTCTTCAACATCCCAAATTTGAACATCACCATCACTCATACCAATACTTAAATATGCACCATCTCCTGACCATTTAATACCAGAAACATAGTTATTATTTATTGAAGAATCACCTTCAACTAATGCAGAAACATTACCAGTATTTGCATTCCAAATATAAACACTTTGTTCTAATGCAATTGCAACTTGATTCCCAATTGACCAATCTAATAAATTTAAATAATAATCATCAATTAACCCTGGTGCATCTAACACACGTTCTGGAGCAGTTGGAACTTTTCTTCTCATTTGTGCATTAACTTGAGGTTTTAATGGTCTATTATATTGTTGTCTTAAATCAATTGGTTTACTTGATTGTGGTGCTTGTGGTTGAAATTCTAAAATTCTTGTATTTAATGCTACACCACAAGCTTCTGCTAATGATGATGTAGATGTTTTAAATCGATGTTCTTCTTGTTGATTTTCTGACGTATCATCAATTTTACATTTTGATGCTTGAGTTGCTTGTCTATTTGGAATAAAACGATCTGGATGATGGCATGTTCTCTTTGATTTTGGTGTATTAATTTTATTATTTGAATTAACTAATCCATAATCTTTTAATACAGCATCATTTTTTAATGGTGATGTTGATTTTCCAATAACTTTTGGAATATATGGTGATGATGTTGATGTATTTGATGAAATTTTTTTTGGTGTACCAATACTATTAAAAATTGATCTTGAATCATTTAATGAATTTAATTGTGATGATGATGCTTTTTCTAATTGTCTTCTTGTTGATGAGGGACTGTCAAAGAATAATGTTCTTCTTGTTGGTCTCATTGGTGTACTGACACTCATTGTTGTTAAGTTTTTTTTTGTTGTTTTTCGGTTTATACTGCCTGCAGTTTTTGATTGATTAAATGCTTATTTTTGTTGTTGTATGTATGGTTATAATAAATAAAGGCCAGCTTTTTGTTAAAAAAAGAATGACTGTAATAAAAAAATGTTAAATGTTAAAAAATAAATTGTAAATGAACGTGTTTTGTAAGTTAGAAAAAAAAAAGAGGATAGAATCGAATATTTATATAAATAAGCGTAAAGGTTTCAAAAATTAGTAATAAAATGTATGATGAGGGGATAAATGAGTTAAAAAAAATATTATTTGATCAAAATGTGGTTTGGCAATAGAGAAGAGAAAAATCCAATTATATAACTCTTTTTGGTAAAAGGTAAACATTTTTTTATTCCCAATTAAATGGGGTGGCACAGCTTAAGAGAGTAGCCTGCAACACGCTTGTTTCCGTGGTACTAAATTAAAAAAAAAAATTTCTAAATAAAAAAAAAATAAACAAACAAAAAAAAACTTCAATTAATTTTACGCGTTTGTGTAAATCAAATTCCCAACTAGAAGCTTTCCTCAAGCTATGGTAACAATTCCGTGACGGAACATTATGTAATCTGTAAAAAAACGGTTGCATGTTTCTTCCCGTTACGGTAAAAATTAAGCTTAAAAAAAAATTGAACCTAATCGGTATCAGCCGGATGCGGCATAGACAAATTTTGTTGTAGTACTTTTTTTTGATCGTGTGCAGGATCACAAAAAAACTATTTTTGGGTAATATGATGATGATGATTCTTTGCACACTATTTTTAACAACTTTCATCATATTATAGTTCATGAATAAGGTCTATAAACCAAATCACATTCTTATTCTTTCTTGTGATATATAGTTCTAATCAATAGTATTGGCATAGTTTTGAACTGTATTAGATGGTTATTTTGGGAAATAGTAACAGTTAAAAATTATCTGTGATATCAGATCTATAATCTAGATCTCTTAGTAAAACCTTTAAAATTTTTAAGGCGTTAAAAAATTTTTTGGACAATGTACATCTACTAAGCTAATACCAAATAAAGTCAGTATGTTGTAGATTTAAAACTAGAGACGGTGATGAATGGATAGATGATATTTTGTCTCCATTGTTGAAGATTTTAAAGCATTTATCACAAGTTAAAAAAAAAAAACATCTAAGATGTTTCATATTTTTCTAAGACATCGTTAGTATACCACTAACAGTACGCAATGTGGCTTTATTTAATGACATTTTGGGTCACAGCCAGTCAATAAGTTTAGTAGTACAATTAGCTAAACTTCTACTATAGAGTGAAAAAACCTATTTCTATGATGAAAGAAAACTCTTGGTTAATTATAAAATTGATTCATTTTTGTTGTATCCTGGGGATTGTTTTATACCTCTTGTAAGGCGTTAGAACTGTATCATTATGAACGGCCTTACTTTATTTCAATCAATTGATTATAATTAGTTATCCTTCGATAACCCTTACTATAGTCTTGTAAAGAATCATTTGTTTTGTACTTAGGTAAAACGGTCGACCGGTGCCCTTGTACATAAATGTACAATTGTATATAGTAGGAAGTACTAAGTGAGGTGACTTAAGAATTCGTTGCTTATGATATATATGCACACAATTGCTTAAGCAAAATCGCCAATCGAACCATATTCTTTTTTACTTGTTAGGAACAAATAGCCAGCTTGATTATATACCAGAATTGTTCATTGAAAAAGCTTTATTTTCAATTACCGGTAGCCAAGGAAGTTGGAAAACCCTGCATTTGTGTTCTTACTGCAGCTATGGTTTGAATAATTGTAGTACTGTCTTTTTATTATACATGTAGCTATCGTTAATGGTAGTTAACAATTGAAGTTTTGAAGAAAAATTGGGTGACTTTTAGTCTACATAATTTATTCTACCATTTTTCTAGAAGTATCAGTATTAACTTGAATTTGATTAGTTTCTTCTTTTTATGAGCTCCTAGGGTCTTTCAAATCTACCAATGAAAAATCCATCAAGATGTGCCTTACTTGTAGTATATCTTGGCTCAGTATTAATATAGATGGCTTAAATTGTAGGCATACTGTATACATATATTATTATATGGTATATTATCCTCTTTTAGCCGTCCCTTAATATATATTTTCAATTGTTACACTTATAACACCAACCGGCTGTACCTGTAATAAGTTGATTGCCAAGGGATATAGGCCACAGCCTACATACATAGATTTGTAGGTACGTATGAATATATATATATATACATTATAATGTATACTCAATAATAATCATCTCAATCATGAAATGGTATACAATATTTATAACCTTTTTACAAAATTTCTTATAAGCGATAATTATTTCCAATGATCTTGTAGCATGCGTACATATTTCTATACAATTACAGCTCAATTGTTTATATTTTACTTAGGAACAATTGACTTGTATAGTTTGCAATTAGCTCAATTATCTATAGATCGATGTATCATGTTAATGGTAGATATTTTTTCAACCTGAAAATACTTAATTTAAAGATTGGGTTCAATTATATATGAATATATCGATTAATGATTAAAGGACAGTATAACTAATATTAATTATAATGTATATTTACAACTACAAATTAAACCAATTGCTTTATTGTATCCAGGAATTTCAGTGGGATGATTTAGACTTGCTTTTCTGAGTTAATTTGAATATAATAATGATTATAATACATTCTATAATTGATTGATATAGCTATATATATTGTAATATCAATAATATTAGATACATTCATTAACAAATTTAACTACTTTAAGATTAGAGATTTTAACCTTTACGATCCGATTTTGGAAATTACTTTTTCAATTGATCTACTTTAGATTAGAAATTGTATTTAGGCAAGTTAATAGGTTTTTCAAAAAGAATTGAAATAATTATAGACCTTCAAATGAAAACTGATAATTGAGACCTGAAGTTTCTTTTTAGTCTATAAAAAACTATGGATCAATTCATTTTGAAATTGTATCAATATATATCAAAAGCTAAGAAATTGCTCAATGTTAGCTATAAACTATAAAAGGTTACTAAATTTGATTCGATAAATTATAAATAGATAATGGAGCTTTTTGTTCGAAGCAGGTTTTCTCAACCAAGATATCACAGATTTTGAGCATTTTATGCAAATTATTACAGAATCTTTGTATATTTTTGAGAAGATTTTTGAATCCTTCAGGGCAGGTAGAGCTGTTTAACTTTTTAAATTCCGAACCGAAAATAATTATAAAACAAATTATAGATAATTAAAAGGCAACAAAATCTTATTTAAATATTGCATTTATTATACCATTCCTACTCCTGTACATAAATGATAATCAGACTTTTCTTGTATATATTTAAAACTAAGATCTATTATTAAATCTCATTACAATGTTATTAATAATCAATTATATTTTTTCTTTTTATTTTTTTCTTTCTGTGACCTCTGATACATAATTCAAACAAGTATCGATCTTTTCTTGGTAGTTTTTGTTTTTTTCAATTAATGCTAATGCATGTATCTTAATTACAACTGGTCATACATTAAAGTCTTTTGAAATAAACGATATGCATGGGTTAAACTTAAACATAATTAAAATCATTATTATAATAATTTCTTTGTATCTTTTATGTTGACTATTATTGATATCCATTATCCTTTCTTTATTTCATTCATCCTTATTTCAATGCCTTTTTTGGCTAGAATATACACACACATTATGTGTCTTCTTTTCTTGTAATTAGTACATCCGGATAGAATACAGCGTTTAAATAAGATTATTCGGATAGCTAAGAATAATACCATAGTAAAATAGGAATATTCGGATCGAAATTTCTTCGAAATATGTGTACATTTAAAATATGTGTGAAAGATTTTTTTTGAAACCACCTATACATAATTATAGCAGATCAATTAAAGCCTTATAGTATACCAACTATTAGATGTATACATGTAAATATTTATTTAGTCTCGCCCGCCGTAACTCAATGCCACTCAATTTAACCTGGCATGTATGTGGTAAATGTGAAAAAGACGTTGAATAAAAAACATGTCTCTAATGTAAGTTTCAATCCCGTTTTATTATTTTGTTTCTTATAACTTTTTATACAGCAATTTAACCTTAGGTAAGTATTAATAATCAATGATTATGTGGACCAGTTGCCAGGCATGCATGTATACCAATGTTAATTTACATTTTATACGTAAAAGCGGTCTCTAAGTCGGAATTTCGTTGGACTGCAGTCTGTGTACAATTGTACATCAGATTGAAGTCTACTACTATAGTATACACGTAGGCCTACCTATGTACCCTGGGTTGGTGAGTCGCCGTTCAAATGTGTGGTCTTTTATGTATACTGATATACCATGGTACATACCGTGTTAGCTGTTATAATTAGATACATACCTATTATTTATAATATTGCATGATTGTCTATAATTCACAAATGTTTTAGAAAAAACAAAAAAAAACTTTTTTTTTTCTCTTTATTATGATTAGATTTATAAGATAATCAACAATCTCGGATCACAATTTACGGATCTCCACTCTGAAACTATCACTACTTATCCGAAATTCAATTTCATTTAAGCTTGTTTAATGTAAGAACATCGGTTAGAATGTGAAGCCACCCGGTTATCTACCGGGTTTTTAACGATGATCAATGAAAAAAAATAATTTCGTTGCATGCCGGTTTTTGATTGATTAACCATTTTTAAACCAATGAATTAGTTGAGATTTTTTTTTTTTTTAAAGTTGCAATTGATTTTTTTGATATCTTAGGTTTACATTACCTGTATATGTATAATGTATTTAGATGAAAAAAAACGTTTTTTTTACAATCTGATTGTGATTAATCTGATCTCCACTTTTATGTTTCTTTTATTATTTATTAGCTACATAGTACAGTAACAATTGATTGAGGTGGATGATCTGGTGGGGATTTTATTATTGTTGTAACCTTATATCTATAGTTTAATTTAAAGCTTATTAATAAATTCATGAAAACAGTCCGCAAGCTTAAACTTGTGATATTATTACTGGTAGTATGTACGGCTATGATCATAGAAGAAGTGCTCAATAATTCATCATGAAATATTCAAATTGAATGTGGCTTTTTTTTTCTTGATACAATTGATCAATATTTTTAGATCTCCTAAGATTTCCGTAATACTAAACCGGCATTAAACATCTTATAAGATATCAGATTGAAATGATTTATATCTGATGAATCTCTCAGCTTTATTTATCTCTCTAAGATTTCTTTGCAAGGGATTGTTTGTTTGTTTTTTTTAGTAAGACCATGGATGCAAATAAAATGTATATTATATAGGATGTTCCGTATATACCAGCAGATAAAACTTAGGAAAAGCCGTAAAACTCGAAAAATAAGGGTATACCCTAAGGATCATATTCTACTATCCGGATAGGTTTTATACATTGTAACTGAATCGATATAAAAATTACAGTACTGTCAATTTATGATAACTAATACCTATAATATATTTAACTCTACTTATAAATCCATCCCAATGTTTTGAATGATTCTAAAAGGATTCATGTTATTTTTTTTCTGTCAAAAATCTTCTCTAGCTTACACTGTATTTACAATTAAAAGTCTTACTAATCTTCTCATTATCCATATGCTTTATATTTCTTTTTTGTTTTTGATTTTTTTTTTTTCTGAAACCTCATCTTTAGTTAAGCATAAGGCAACTGACACAATTTTAATACACACTAAGCTTAAGGTATAAATTTATAGGACACAGATTACAATAATTCTGTGTTAATGCATTGCTAAGAACGGTTTATATGCATGAACTTTATTTTCTATTATATGTTGATGATCTCAAATTTAAGTACACAGAGTGCTGAGTGCTGCTGTGTGACTTAGAAAATTAATAATCCATAATTTAATTTTGTCGTCTGTTTTTTTTTTTTTTTTTGCACTGCCTTGTTTGCAGTTACCTTATGGTACTGAGTGGAAGGATGTTGAAAAATTATACTGCGATTTATTCAACATCTAAAGTTGGGCCATTGCAATTAGAATGCTGAGTTAAGAGTATTTGATATATCAATGGTGATTAATTAGAAAAGCTTCCAAATATGATTAGTCTATGCATATTTTTTTTTGGACAATTTCAAAAGATTCTTAAATTTATTAAACAAATTGTAAAAATTGTTGATGTAAAGTTGAATGAATATATGTAGGGTATATCCGATTAATTTTATATAGTTCAATTAATTAATTGGTAATCTGTAAACAAGATGAATGAAATTATATCACTCGGTAATATCTGAATTAGGAATTTAACCTCATCATTTTACAAAATTTATACATGTAGAAAATTAATGCCGTATCAATTGATAATATTGAGCATGCACAAGTGTGTTGTACTTGTACAATCGTATATATTAGATTCTATATCCCATTATTGATATACATGGCATAACTGATTGATCTATTTTCACAGGGTTGTATCCGTTTGTCTCGTATTGATATGGCTTTAATTCGATGGCGACCCAATTACTGGTGAATTGAGTTAGTATGATTTGGTTAATGATTATCTCATTTAATGTTATATCTATACAAGTTTTACCCATTAATTGCAATTGCTGAGTGGGGTTATATTTATAATGGAAATTTAGTATTCACTTGGTATATACAGAATATATACCAATTGCCTAAATTACAACTATAGAATGATCAAGTATTACAATATAGTCAAATTAGAGTCTTGTATTGAGTATCTATAGATATATTAATTAGAATTTGAAATTGAAATTGAAAGTGGCTATGAGTACAGTATACCAATACAACATTAATACCAACACTTGTACATTGTACTTGGTTATCAGTATTCCGTAGATTAATAAATACAACTAGTTGTACAGTTTATAGCTGGTACAGGATGTCATACAACTTGTACAATGTATCTGTATAATTGTACATTAATTGGAGCCTACTCTGTGACTAAGTAGGCTTAATGCGAAGTATATTAATTCTCAATAGTACAGTATATAATATAATGAAATATATTAATTGTGCCTGGCTTTCAAAAGAATTTAGTATCTGTGAGCTATCAACTACAAGTTCCTCAGGGTATTATATCTGGTAGTCTAAGGAATTCATTAATTTCATAAAAGGTACAGATGATAGAAATTTTAGTTTTTTAAAAAATCTGGCTATTATTCTGTGACAGTACAGTGTATATGTATATACGATTCTGGAACACATGTTTTTTTTTTATGAAGAAGCTTATACATAGCCAAGAACATTTTGTTACCAGTCTGGTGCTATTCAAAAAACCAAGTGCACTAAATTTTATAGGATTATTGTGTTACAAATATCTGGTAACTTAAGATACCAACATTCTTTAATTTACCATATATTCTATTGCTAGCGTATCCAATTAGCGTATTCACCCAGGCCTTTAAAATTGTGATATTTGCGCGTCAACTATCTACATTCTTGAGTATTTAGATTCCAACCTTTAATAAGGTATATTAGAGTATATGTAATCTTTATTTCAAGTCACAAGCGCTAATAGTACTATTCATTATACTTAGAGTACAAATTAAACTTGGAGACTCAAATCTGATGAACATCAGATTTGTATACCAATTAATATACATACTCAGTAACTGCTTATATGTATCTATTATAAGTATACATGTATATACAATGCTAATACATTAATTAATAATGATATTCAGAGGATTTAAAATGAATCCTTGGATAGTATCATATATTTCCCATTACCACTGTATAGTATACTTTAAGCGCTTTGGTACGTTAATCCTTCTCCATCATAGTTACCTAATTTGGATTATCAGTACCTACTGAAGTATCGCGTACCTTAATTTATTGATAATTTTATCAAAATGATAGATTCTTAGAAGAAGGTATACATACATATATATTTATTAAAGATTATCATAAATTCTATGGAAAATCATCATAAATCGACACATGGCCCAACCACCAAAGATTTTCTTTACCTAATAATACAACTAACTAACCAATTGTTACTATTAAATTATGTAACTGTAATAATGGTCGTGATGCGATACCAAAATCTGTGAAAGACCATTTTTGCAAAGAATTTTTTCAAGATGATCTGGGGAATTGGTATAGCAACACTAGAGTACAACCATCTGGTAAATACGGGATTTGATTATTTACCGCGTGTGCCTTTAATTTAAGTATAGTTAGATCTAACAGTAGGCTATAAAATGTTACAGTTGATTAATATTTGCTATTAGTTGACCTGAGGTATGTAAGCTGATTTAAATTATTTAATCGATCAATTATCTATATAACATCAAGCAATCTTTTTTATTCCTCTCTAAGCTTGAGCATAATAAATACAATGTAATTGTATAATTGATACTATTGACATATAGTTAATTAAATACCGGGTACTCAATGTATAATCTTATAATCATCACCATGCTGTTGAATGACGCTTCACAACATGTAACAGACTACTGTACTACTATGTAAGCACCTAAGTAAGCCAATGAATGAGTATAAGTTTAAAGTAAATAATTTGATAATCCATCCCACAAAATTCAAGATTTTGATCTATCATAATACAAAAATCTGGAATCGATCTCCTTGATTAAAGAATTTCACAATTTATATTATTATTAATAATATAATTAAATAATATGGATTTAAAAAAATCAAATTCTGATCAGAGAGAAATATTATAATGATTTAAAAAATACAGCACTATTAATACCTATAAATTTTTTAAAATATAATTTTTTTTATAATATTTATAAAAAAAATATTTATAGCAATTTTTGAATTTACCAATTAATTGGTATGTTCTGGACAAATCGAGTATCATTCCCCCGAGATGGTTGAAATTTTAATATCTTTAGCGTCACCTTCAATTTAAGTATTTTTTTACTGTTAAACCAATGTAAACTAGAGCTTTAAGCCCAAGCTATGATTAACTTACACTTAGTAACTGCTACAGTGGAATGACTTGAGCTCAAAATATTGTATTGCTCAATCAAGCATCTTCATATATCATGGTAAATCGCCAATTTCGACTACATACTACCTCAGCAGGTATATTATAAATGTGAATAGTTTGGTCTGGTACTAATAGCATAACACAGCTCTAGAATTAGGTAACAAATAATACTAGTGTACTTAGTAACACTGTAACAATAATATTACTGTAGATAGCATTTTTCGGACTTATTAATCCAAATCGAATTAATATTTAATCGTAATAATAATCAATTATGAATCAAAAAAGTTGTCTAGAAAATCGATCACAATCGAAATCACAGATTATTTTTTTTATTAAAATAATTTTTTATTAAAAAATTTGAGTTAACCATGCGCGTAATACTAACAACATTTACAGGCTCTGTATTTTCTTAGCTTCCGTTACACATCTGTTGAAACCTACCATGGTATGAGTTTATTGACAATAACAAATATATACTTCAAGACCTTATTATATCGATCGAATTGATTAAGAAAATTTTTGTACTCACCTTTTTCAGCACTATAGAAGGTTGGACCCTTATGATATTATTAAATTTTTAATCCAATAAAACCAAGCTTGTGAATCGATCGATACTACGAATAACCTGGAACTTGATCTATCAATTTATAACAAGTTATGAGCCTTTATAATTGAATTACATAAATTGAAACCTTTCAATGTTTTGATTTATCACTTTCTTATTAAGGGCGTTCTCATTAATTTGCTTTTAACCTCCACGATTTGTATAGATGATCTGTGAAATAATAATAACAACAGACAGTGACTTTTATAACTATAATAATAATACAGTAACTATCCTGTAAATAGGTTATTTATGCTTAGTTTATGTCAAAAATAAATTATTATTTATCTATTATTTATCCCCTGTTGATGAATCAATCTGTTTTTTGTTGATTATTTTCTTCTAATAGAATGATGTTGCAATTTACATATGTATGATATAGATCACAAAATGTAAGATTTTTTTTTGCTATACGCTTTAATCAAGTTATGAGCCTACTTCTAGCTATAGGTAAATTAAATAAAATGAAGTGCTGGAAATTTTTTTATAGTAACTAGTAAACAATATATCGGATGGACCACGCGCTTTTTTGATTTTAGCTACCAGCCTGCCATCTACTGGTGATCTTGGTTACCAGTATAAAGTGTTTTATGACCTCCTATCAGGACAATCAACTTCAGGGATTACACCTACTTCTGTATCTGATATCCATCCTGGATATACACTGTACAGTTATCATTGAAGACCAGAGATCTTTTTGATTGATTCAAGCCTTTCTTCCATATATACATAGACGGCTTGCTATATCCTGAATATACTGTTATAATCTAATTATGATCACCTGTGCCCCATCGCATCAAAGTCCCCAAAATTTGACATATTATAAGGGTTATGTTTAAATTAAAATTTTTCCAGTAATCCTATTCTAGTTAAAGACCTACAGTTTCAACCCTGAATAAATTATATTTAAACGAGTTCAGGTGCCTTACACTAAGTTCTGACTACTCTAAGTCAATCTTAAGCCAAATCGATCCGGTAGATATGTTTAGTTTGGATGATGATTTAAGATATTTTATCATAATTATCCCAAAAACTAAGTAATCATTCGATTGGAATTGGAAATATGACCCTATAGACAATTTATCAATGCTTTATAATATATATAATAAGTTATAACCTCTTTTAATAATTTACCATTTATAAAAATACTTTTTAAAAAAATTCTAATTGGTAAGAAACTCAGGCCAGTAGGAAATTATTATGAACAAAAATTTTCTTTTTTCATCAATGAGTTGATCACAATCCAAAAAATTATGCGGCCCTGAAATCGATCTTAAAATCTCTAAAAAAGATGTGTACCTGTTTGGCGGTATTTTTAAAATTATGTTAGAAGAAAAGAAAACCAAAGTTATAATAGTATACAAATTTACATTATACAGTTACAGTATAATATCCATATTAAATTATATCCTCTACGATATACCCACTGGTATTTTATAGCTGTCAACAATGATTGTTAAATAGATTTAACTTATACCATGGTATATTATTATTATTTAACTTGATCTGTCTTATAACACCATTCAGGAGACAATGATTATCAGCCTTATAAACCTGAGACATTTTAATCTCTAACTGTGCAAGTCCATTGCAATACGTAAAGTTGTTTGTGTATTTTGAACAAAGTGTTTGCTTCATACCTGCACTCAGTATCGTTTGAACAGTATCAGATAGAATCTACTGTAAGTAACAAATTATAGTCTAATAGTTTTCTGTGGTGTTATATCGCCATATTACTATAGCGCTGTTTATTTGATAAAAGACTTACTTGTTACTAAGAACTTTAAGTGAATGGTCATGACTGTGTTGCCTTAAAGTAATTATAGATTATCATAATGGGGAAGATCTAACCAATACAATGGCAACACAGTACGACCTTATCATAATTATAAATTTCGATGACAAAAAGAATCATAATAAAATCTAATTCAGATCACCACTGCATTCTTTTTTAAGAAGCATCAATGCCAGTATTTCAAAAGTACTACAATACTTCAATAAGAAAGAGCTTACAGATAATGAATTTCAAAAATATACAATAATATACATTAGTGGATATCTAAGTCTTAAAGTCCAATGCAATGAGCATGAATATAATCTATGATCTAAGGCTTTATCCAAACTAAATATTGATCTACAGGTCTGAACCTTTTTTAGATTAAAAGATATGATGGTTTCTGACCACATGGAATGATAATCAGAAGCATTTTTTTTTTTAAGATTCTTTGGTAATACATGTAGATTCGAAATTATTATAAACGTGGGTAGATCGATAGGTCAATTTTTATACACCACTGGCAAGAAATAGGCACAGTATTATTATTATAAGAATTTTGATCATATATAAAGCCCGATTGTAGTTGTAAATTTTGGATATTTTCACGATTGTTTTTTGGATTTTATTGGAATGATATTACCATAACATCCATTAATTTACAATCTGTAATCCATCTAGACCATAAAATCCAATTATAGTTAACAATAGTTATACTGATTATTCTAACAAATTCAATATCCGAAATACCCTTCTATTACCATAAATCTTAGTCCAGTCCAACAAAATCGACTTAAAAAAATCGAACTATAGTATACCAATTCTATCCAGTTCTTGACAATTTCTGCTTTTATTTAGCACCAATCATTCAACCATTCGATATCTTAGGCAATTAAAAGCCAAATTTATTCTATTAGGACTCCCCCACTAAATCTAGATAAGTATTCGGTACATTTACCAAGAGTAAATTTCTTAAGCATTTTTATTACAGTAATATTTTAATTTTAACTACCTGGTAATAGCAATGCCTTCCTTGGAAAGCCTATTGAAACTTATCTTGGTATATAATAAAGTATAAATTTAGTGCTAAATTTGTTATCAATGAGGTTTTTTGACCCTGCAAAGACTTGGAAAAAAAATATATATATTAAATTGAAAAACTTGTAGTTTTATGTAAGTTAACAAATCAATAATTAGAACAATTATACTATAGAACTATTGTAGTCTGTGCTCAAAATGGTTGATCAATAGAGGTCTAACTATTGAATTCTTGGATACATTAACTTTGCTCTTTCTAATAATTACATTACAGATGTATTTAAGAGAAAACAGAGCACAACATGGTATGATCTCTACTGTAGATGTAACTGTAGTTTATAGGTCACTGTATATTGTACTTGGATGCTCTTGGAGCTCTTTACAACAGCCTTAAAAGAATACCAGTAGATAATGAACAAAATCTTGGGGTGCATGCATTCAATTAGGGTGAAAAAAAAGAAATTAAAAAAGTAAAAAAAACGAGAGCCAATGGACGGGCGCGGCCTAGAACACATGGTCTAAATGAGACGCCCATAAAACCGGGTACGTTTAAAAGTATCGGGTCGACCGACCGACCGACCTCTACCAAGGTACAGACTTAGCTAAGCTACCGGTAGCTCAGCTAAGAAATCATGAAAATGTCTTGAATTTCTATCGACTGAGAAAAAAAAAAAAAAAAAAAAAAAAATTTAAACTTGCATATAACTGTTAACTTTTTTGTCTTCAACATCAGTCAAATATATCATCAATCCATCACCCATCATTTATCTATAATTTCCATAAAATAAATCCAGGGGATTTGTTGTATATATACAATCATACTTATTCATGTAATAGGGTTATAAAATGTATATAAAAAACTTTTTAAACTATCTGTGATCAATTTTTCTTCTTCATGTGGTTATATGTGTAAAAAGTTTAAATTATTCTCATCTATATTGTCATCAGTTACATATGATGGATTTTCAAAGATCTCTAGTCTTAATATCTATATAATTTGAGCTTAATTGTACTATAATTGAAATCCGTATAAGGCCGAATATATCTTAGCTCAATTATAATCATAAACCCTGAATGTTGGAACAGACACCTGGGAGTCGATAGACCTTTTCTTGCTATATATTTTTGATCATTAATGATTATGGTAAGAGTTCTTTAAATCAATAACGTCAATTTCAAAACCTTTTTAAAAAAAGATTAGAAGTTTGATGATGATGTTAATACCAAACACTATTGAAAAAGAAAAAGTTCTTAGTATTACTAAACTTAGTACTCAGTATACAAACTAGTACGTAGCTGAGTTTCTCAGGTGTGTCATTTTTTTGATTCAAAATACCAAACCCGGTATAAATTCAAGCCACGACAGAAAAAAAAAAGCAGTTGAACTTTCTGATTCACCTTAAAGTCTTTAAGAAAAACTAATTATAAACGTTTATACCAGTACTAACAAAGTTTAAAAGAACAAGTATTACAGCTTTATTTGTTTTTTAAAAGAATTCCTACGATCATTATAAATTTTTTTTAAAAAAAACTGTGCTGAGTATTATGTTTTTAAGGGATCGAACATTCATCATCATCAAATTGTATAATATTTACTTTTTTTCAAGTTTGGACATTATTTTTTAAAATTAATGATCGATAGAAGAATTCAGTAACATAACTCTCAGTGAGAGGGATCTCAGATCTTATAAAAGAAAGATAAAAAAAAGCAATACAATTCATCTTTACTTTTCGGTGACCTAAGAATCAATATGGGATTAATAGCAGTTATTTTAACATGTACAAATTGTAGGAGTTCTCAGTGATTAAACTTATTAAAACACAGAGACTAGAAGTGAAGATATATATTTTATTTTTCTGTCAAATACTTACCTCTACCTCCCCCCAGATTCAAAATCACGATTTATAGATCAATCAAAGATTTTCGATCTCTCGGGGGCATATTTACTTTTTCTTGCCATAATGCATTTCAGAAAAAAAAAAAAAAAAAAAAAAAACGTGCCTAACTTACTTAATTGATGAACAATTTACACTCCAGCAGCTAAAAGAAACAAGCAAGAAATGCTTTTTAAAATTAAAAATAATTGTATTAGAACAAATGTGGGTTTTGCAGATATAAAGGATAGATAAAATTGAAGCTTAATAATGTTTGTAGCACAGAGCTTTTTTTTATCATTATTATAATATTAAGCTTGGAAATTGTACGTGTAGAATGTATTTTTGAAATAATTGTTTTCTTTTCTAAGCCTCTTTTTTTTTTTTTTTTTTGAAAATGGAAAAAAAAAAAAAAAAAAAATAAATAAAATAGTAGGACCGTAAAACCCCAAAGTTTAAGATCTATAATACCAAAAGAAAATACTGAGTGTGTTTTTGATGTTTATAATCTCAAAAAAAGAAAAATGCCAAGTTCACTACTATTCTTTCTTTCTTTTTTTCTATTCTAACACTCATATCTTTATAGCTTGTTTATATAAATATCATCAAAAATCCTCGAAATTGAAATATAAAGAGAAGAAGTTTTTTATGGCTCTTTGAATTTTAAAACAATTAATCATCAACAATCATCGTCATCATTATAAAGAATAAAAAATCAACCAACCTTTCATTAATAAATAATTAATAACTACAATAAACTATCTATTATAATAAGAGATATACTAAATTAGATGAATTCTATGCATTTACCTCCAACTGCTACACCATATTATCATCCACATCACCATCAACCTATACCTAATCAACATTATAATCCATATACACATAATTCATCATCATCGCCACCACCACTACCTCATCATGGACAACCACCACCTCCACCACCACCTTCCTCAACACAATCTCAACAATTATTACCACTATCACATCATCATGTACCAACAAATCAATCAATTACACATAAAGTTTCCAAAAAAAATCTAACTAAAGATAAAAAAAATGAACTAAAAGAAGAGAAAAAACGATTAAGAAAACAACAACATTCTGATATTGAAAGAAGAAGAAGAATTAAAATTAATGAACAATTTGATGAATTAAAATCATTAATTCCTGCATGTGCCAAATTTAAAAATAGTAGTGGTGGTGATGTTGGATTACATAAATTATCAATATTACAACATACTGTTGAATATATTAAACATATGAATACTTATATGGAATCTATTCAATGTAAACCACCACCACCTCAATCAACTATTCATGTACCACCACAATGTTATAATTCACCACCAGTATCACCACAAGATCCTTATAATGGTGATTCTCAAGATTCTCAAGAAGATGAAGAAAAAACAAAGAAAGGACCAATGTCTATCTCAAATTTGTTATCATAATTTATTATTCTATTTAAGAACCTGCATTTACACATTTTTATACATATATACCATTCTGCATTATATACATTACTAACCTCCTTATACTAACTTTACACACGCTAACCTCACGCTGTGCGGCTCAAAAATACATCACTAACAAAATTATAATATTATAATTAATTAATTTGAATTTTAATATATAACTAATACAAACGCCACATATATACACCATATATACTGTATGTGCATGAGTATACTAATCAAAGCTCCTAATATTTATTTAACTGTACAATAGAAATATAATAATTTTATCTTTTCATAATAATTTATTTTACAATACATAATCTATAATAACTCTCTAATTACCAAAGAAACCTTGAGAATCTAATAATAAAGTAATTTGATGAACAGCAGCTCTAACATCACTCTTACTTAAATCAATAGTAATATCAGCATTAGTTGGAACTTCATAATCATCATCAACACCAGTGAAACCTTTAATTTCACCTCTTCTTGCAGCAGCATAAATACCTTTTCTATCAGTTTCTTCACAATATTCTAATGGAGTAGAAACATGAACCAAAACACAAATACCACTTTTTTCAATAGTTTGTTTTGCTAATTGTCTTGAATCTTCAAATGGTGCAATTGGAGCAGCAATAACTGCAGCACCAGCTCTAGTTAATTCACTTGCAACAAATCCAATTCTTTGAATATTTTTATGTCGATCTTCTCTTGAAAAACCTAATTCTGATGATAATTCTGATCGAACAGTTTCACCTAATAATAATGATACACTTCTACCACCTTGTTGATTTAAACTTGCTTGTAAAGCTCTTGCAATTGAATCTTTACCAGAATTATAATAACCAGTTAAAAAGACTGTAAAACCTTGTTGAGCTCTTGGTGGATAAGATTCTCTTAAAATACTAACAACTTCTGGATAAGAAAACCATTCTGGAATTGGTAAACCTAATTTTAATCTTCTTCTTAATTCAGTACCTGATAAATCTAATGTCTTTGTACCTTCTGGAATTTCATCTTTTGGTAAATATTCATCAGAATCTGGTAAATAAGTCATTTGTTTAAATGGAACAACTTCAATACCTAATTCATCTCTATATTTTGCAACCAAGTCTTGTGCATCATATGGACCATAAAATTCTTCACCTTTTGAATTTTTACCTGGACCAGCATGATCTCTACCAATAATAAAATGAGTTGCACCATAATTTTTTCTAATAATTGCATGCCATAAAGCTTCTCGATCACCACCCATTCTCATATTTAATGGTAATAATGATAACATTGCCAAACCATTTGGGAATTTTTTCATAACTTCTTGATAAACTCGAACTCTTGTAAAATAATCAACATCACCTGCTTTACTATTTGTTGCAATTGGATTAATAACCAAATTAGAAACTTTAGATCTTGCAGCTGCAACATTTAATGCAACATGTGATCGATGTAAAGGATTTCTAGTTTGGAAAAATGTAACTCTTTCCCAACCTCGTTTTTCAATTTGTTGTCGTAATTCTTTTGGAGTATTTCTTAAATCACCAAAATCATAATGAGTTAATTGATTAACTGCTTGTAATTTACCACCAACATAATATTCTTTTGCAACTTCATTTAAATATTTAATAGCTGGATGTTCTGGATCACCTCTAAAAACTTTTTCACCTTCTAATTGTTTATTTGGTTTATAAACATCATCAACAGTTAAAATTGCTAATGCACGATCATCTCTAAAATCTCTTAAAGTATATCTTGCACCTGGTTGAACACTTAAAGCATCAACTTCTTCTTTACTTAAATCTAAAGTAATTGGCATTGGCCATAATGTACCATCAGCTAATCTTAAATTATCTCGAACACTATTATAATCTTTTTCATTCATAAAACCTTCTAATGGTGAAAAACCACCACATAAAATTAATTCAATATCTGATAATTGTCGTTGAGTTAATGTAATATCTCTTAATGATTCACTTTCTTTTAATAATTCATCTCGAATTGGAGCATCTCGAGTTAATAAATCTTTTAATTCACCGCCGTGTGGAGGATTAACTGGCATTTTTATTGTATTTGTTTGGTTAGTGTTGTTGGGTTTTTGATTTGTATAATGAAGAGAAAAGATTCTTTAGGAAATGAAGGAAATTGGAGTTTATTTATAATAATTTACAAAAGACTATGAATCATTTTTACTTTTTTTTTTTTTCATCTTTATCTTAATTATAACAAGTCAGATTAAAAAAGTACTGTATTCCAAAAGAAACCATATATTATAAGATTAATTATTAAAAGTATATTTTTGGTTTTTATTAAGCCGTTAATTATTTATTATTTCAGGGCATCGCGCCGCTGAATATCAGTATCGGTAACGTAACCTACGTAAGCAAAGCACTGATCGCGCGCTCACTATTTTTTATCAATATGTACTGCTTTATAGCTTATGTAAGCATTGATCGTTCAAGCGGGGGTTATAAATGAAAACGGGTCGGGATGTCGTCATTTCAGCATAAAGCTCGCAAATTTCAAGTTACTTAAAGCTTTGATAATTACTTGTATTAAAGCTTTTAAACCTCTTATTTTGTCAAAGATGATGAGTTCAACGGTAGACTTGATGTCGTGATTATTGCAGGATTTTAGCTACATGTTATTGGAGAAAAAGCTGAAATTTTTCAGTGAAATTTTAGTCATGAACCAATAAGATATTAGTAAATTTGGTATATAGCAAATCAGATATTTAACGATTATATAATGGACCCCATTGCTCCACTAAATTTTTTTTTTTTTTGGAATCTTGGTAAATTCTTGATTATTATTGAAAAGAAAAAGTACCCAAAACGAAAAAGAGGGGTACCTACAAGTACTACTATAACCTAAGCTAGGAAAAAAATGATACCTAAAACCATTAGACAAAATAATTCAATCATCAATAATATTTCCAATTTGATACCTGATGAACTCATACCTTTTACATTAATTATAGTGCCGCGTGGGAATTATATTTTTAATGACTACAATTAATAAAATTTTGGATAGTAATAATTAAACTAATTTTCAAATCAATTGGTTCATAATTATGGATGAAATGTTTATAAATGAATGATATACATAAAACTGGATGCCGATCAAAATTTACGAGTCAATTAGTATTAAATTATGGATAGAGCCTCCTGGGCTTGGAAAATGAGAAAAATGGATAGCATTACATGTAGTTATGGTAATGGTACGTATACGAATATACCAATAATTTTATGGTAATTTAGTGTATGTATTACAATAAAAAATCATCATCATCATCGATCAGGTTTTAAGTTTAATTGGTTTAAAGTGAAATTTCAGGGTGCATTTGGTGCAATAAAATACTACATCCGAAAAAAAAAATTAGAGTAAAAAGAGACAGCCGTATAAAAAAGTGAGCTTAAGCTTGTGTAAGGACTACACTTTTATTATGCATGGCTCCAGGAGGGAAAATTAATCTGAGCCGCAACGGCGCCAAATGTGATGCCATAGTCTTAGCACAGCTTAAGTCTACCATTAAAGCTGGGGTAATGGCAAAATGGCACACCAAAACAATTATGCGAGCCATTCATTTGTATACTTGTAAAATATTATTGCATGCATCATAGCATATTTTTCTTTATTTTTAACATCAACCATTCGACACTTTTAATACACAAAAAAAAGATAATAAACGCGCTGATACAATTTATTTTGCTATTATTTTTATTCTATTGCATATCTACGGCTCTATTTAAACAGTTTTATGTATCAAGTATTCAAACTGTAATTTATTTAAAGTTGGATTTGAATCATTCATTCATCGCTAATTATCAATACATCGATAAATCGATACATCAATACATTTGTCGATATAACAAGCATTACCTCGTACCTTGGTTATTATTTGAACAAAAATCTTCTACAGTAACCAACCTTAATCCATTTAAACATTTTTATTTTACTTAATTTTATTTAAGAACACCTATACAACTAATCAGTACCTGTGACTGGTGATATTAAACACCTGAAACATTGATACCCCCCATTTTTATTATTAGTATTATTTTCCTCTCTTTTCCAGAATGCCGTTTACAAAAAAAGACCTCCTATTATCACCACCAAGTTCATCAAAAGAATCTATTTCATCATATTCTTCATACAGTATTAAAATACCATCGCGGGTAAAATCAAGATCAAATAAACATAAAAATTCAAAATTAAACAAAAGAAATAATGGTAATAATTGTAAAAAATTTAAAGATTCTAGGCCATATATTTCCAAATTATCAAAAAATTTAATGTCACCACCAAAATCCAAAAAAAAATTCTTGTTAATGTATGAAGATAGTATTACATCAAGTCAATTAGAAACAGCGCCTTTTGTTTATGAAGAAACATTATCAAACACCACATCATCATCAATATTAAGAGAAGAAGAATTATTTAATCAAGAAAATCAAAATATTTCAATAGAAATAAATGAACCAATTAAATCAGTTGAATTAAATGAACCAATTAAATCAATCAAATCAATTGAAAATTTAAATAATAATATTGTTGATTATAATGAATTTGTTGAAATACCGTTAAATTTAGATTCCCCATCTTCAAATACCCCATCAAATATCAAATCAACTGGACCATTTTCATTAATATCTACTTCAACAAATTTAACCTCTTCACAATCACCATTACCAATACCAAGTGCTGATTTAATTAAAAAAGCTACAAAATCTACTATTAATAAATTTACAGGTTTTGGTAAAAAATTTACTAATAAAATTTTTTCATTATCATAAACTCTATACATTAAAAAATCTAAAATTACTACCTTCTTGCCATTTTTCTATTTGGTGCATTAGCATCTTTTTCAATAATTTCTCCAACACCTCCCATTTCTTCCAATTTATCTTCTTCTGCTCGAACTTCTTCTCTTCTTTCCCACCATCTTTCTTCTGATAAATCAAATGCATATTTTTTCAAATCTTTACCTCTAGCATTTCTTGATTTACCTTGACTTAATGCCCATTCTAAAAATTGTGCACCAGTTCTTGTATAAAATCCTCTTAAAGTTTCAAATGGTTTTGGATGTGGTAACCAAGGTCTAGGATCTGGATTACCAACAGGTTCTTCTTCCTCTTCTTCTTCTTCTGATTCCTCCTCCTCTTCTTCTGGTTCTTCAGGTTCATCATCTTCATCATCATCATCTTCATCATCACCTTCATCTTCATCCTCATCATCAGATAATTCTTGCGCTTCATCCAATTCTTTCAAATTTTCCCAATAAACTTTCATCCCATCTAATCGATTTAAATCAATTGAATAAAAACTATCTAATGTATATTCTTGATCTCCTTGTTCAAATACCCCACCATAAATAAATAATATATCATCAACTACTGCACATGTACTATTAAATCTTGGATGTGGTAATTGTCCAACAACAGGATATTCTTTTTTTTCAATTTCTTCATTATCAGAATCAGTTTCTGGTTCAGGAGTTAATTCAGGGGTATCTTCATCTTCATCATCATCATCTAAACCACTTTTCTTTAAAATTGCTGATAAATTAGCTTCTAAATCATCATCTCTATCAGCCTTTGTTGGAGCAGATTCAATTTTTTTCTTTTTTGGTTGTCTTAATGATAAACTAAACCATCTATTTTGTTCAGTTTGATAAGCAAATAAATTATTAAAAAATTCAGATTCTAAATTTTCTTCAGTTTCATCAGTATCATAAACACCACCAAATAATAAACCTCTACCTTTATGATTAACCATTGAACAACCAACTCTTGGACTTGGAGCAAAACCACTTCTTTTTCTTCTTTCCCAATGAATACCTTTTAAATCATTTTTCATTTTTAATAACCAAGTATCTTGATGAACTTTACCTTTTTGTAAACCTTTTGCTGCTTTAACTTTTGAATAACCACCCCATAATACACAACCTTCACTATGTGGCATTAAAGAATGACCAGATCTCGCATCTGGTACAACATGAGTATTTGGTAATTCAATTTGATGCCATTTATAACTTGTAACATCAAATGCCCATAAATCATTTAAATAAGTTGTTGAAGTTGCTAAATCTCTAAATCCTCCAAATAATAAAACATAATTTTTCCAATAAGTTAATCTATGACCAGATCTTGCACTTGGTACACCTTTTCTTTGATCAATTTTTGTCCATTCTTTTGTAATTGGATCTAAAATCCAAGTATCACCATAATGATAAAAAGTATTTTGTTTTGGTGATGAAAATTCCCCACCAAACATTAAAATAATTCCACTTGGATGAACACACATTGCATGACCAGATCTTGGTAAAGGACTATTTGGTGAACTAATCATTTTCCATTGATCAGTATCAATATTATAACTATATAATTGATTATAAAATACTGCTAATGATCCATTAGTTGATTCACCACCAAATAATATTAATTCTTTTTTACCATGTTGTGGTGATGCAACTAATGAAGGATTTAATCTTTTTGATGGTGGTTTACATGTTGTTATTGTAACTTTTTCAAATTGTTCTTGTTCTTTTGCATATTGAGCTAAAATATCATCAATACTATCATCTTCATCATCTTCTCCAGCTTTTTTGGCTAATTTTTTATTTTTACCTTCTGCTTTTGATTGTGCTTTTGCATTTTTTTCAGCCATTCGAGCCTTTTTGGCTTCTTTATCTTTTTTTGATCCACCTTTTTTACCCATATTTAAATTTATTACTGTAGTATCTTTTTTATGTGAAAAAAATTTTGAAAAATTTTGTCTCCTGAGTTGGATGGTTTTTTTTTTTTTTTTTTTTTGAAGATATGTCGGATCGGAAGTTATATATGGATTAATTTTATGTTTTGATTTTTGATTTTTTCTACACGACAAACACAACCATCACAATAACATGACAGAACAACCACAGATACCACATTTAGATTTAAATTTCGATGATTTAAAACATCGAATGGATAATTTTTTGGTTAAATTTGATAATCATATTAGTCAAGCTAGACAAAATATTATAACCGATAGAAATGAGTTTACAAAAACCATTTCTCATAATAATGGTAAGTCCAATAATAAAGACGCGTATAACTAACAACTTATATAGAAACAATCAAAACATTATCATCTCAAATAGAAGAGTTACGATTAAAAGAAACCGAACTTACTCAATCAAGAGCAAAAGATCAAAAAGAATTAGAAGAAAGTAGAAGTGCTATAGCAGCACACGCGTCTAAACGAGATGAAGCATCAAAATCAAATGAATTATTAACAAATCAAATTAATGAAACAAGACAAAAGATTCAACAAAAAAGACAAGAATTATCAAATAAAAAACAAACTATTACAAGTCAAACAAGTCTTAATAAACCAGAATTAGAATTTTGGGAAAGAATATTAGGTTTAAGAATTGAAGGTGTTGATAATGAAGATTTTTTAAAATTTATTTTTAATCAAATTGATAATAATGATATTGAAAAAGAATATTATTTTATTTTAGATTTAAGATATCATGATTATCAAATTAGTGAATGTAATCCACAATTACCATCAGAACAATTGGAAAAAGTTTTACAAGAATTAAATGATTCAAGACAATTAAATGTTTTTTTAAAAAATATAAGAAATTTATTCAAAATGCTATAATAAAGAAATTTTATAATTCATCTCTTAATTCAATTGTTGAATCCAAATCAGATCGAATATCAATACTAGCAGCAATATTTATTAATTCTTCATTATTATGATTAACAGCTCTAGCAACAAAAGAATATACACCACTTGGAACATCATCAGGTACTAACATTGCTTGTTCATAAGTAACAAATTCTTCAGTTGGTTTAATTGGACATTTAAAATTTGCAAAACCAACATGATCACATAAATCAATTTCACCACTAAAAATTTGATTTTTATTAATATCAAAACTATCCAAAAAAATTTTGGATCCTTTATTAATTTCTTTTGTAAATTTTGCAATTAATTTAAATCTTGCATAACCTTTCATTAAAGGTAGTGGAGTAATTTCTAATGATGAAATTCTTAATGCTTGAGATGATTGTGTTGTACAAATAAATACTGGTGTTCCACCAATAATTTGTTTACATTCTCTTGGACGATCTTTTGCTCTTTCATTTTTATATACCAAATCAAATAATGCATTAACCCCACCTTCAATTTCTCTAGCTGTTGTACCTCTAGTTAAATCAATATTTTTTTTATTATCATTTTCATTTGGTAATGGTGTATTTATAGAATTTGAATTTTTTGGAGTTTTTGGAATATTTTGTGCTTCATTAGCTGCATATGTTATATAAAATTGTATTATCAATAAGAAAATTAATAGCATTGTTAATTATATCTATAATTCAAGAATAAAAAAAGTTGACAACTGTACTACTTTTATATCTACGTGATGAGAAAAAATAAAGTTTAATTATTTAACTTTTGTTAGTACATGTATATGGATAAAAATAAACAGGCGTTTTTATTACTATGCCCCAATAGAACGTGCTTGTCTAGCTAATGCTCTTTCAACTAAACTTTTATTCCTTTCCTTCTTAAATTTTAATGAATTTTTAACACCAAAACCTTTATTAAAAAATTGTTGAGTTTCACTTAATTCCAATTTACTTAATTCAGGATATAAAAAAATTATAAATATTAAACTTGAACCACAAACTCCAGCATAAAAAGCCATTGTACCACTTGCACCAATATTATTTAACATTTTTAAAAAAGTAGCACTTGTTAATAATGAACCACCCCAATTACTACAAACTCCTAATGAAGAACCAATTGATCTAATTTTAATATTTGAATAATTTTCAGATTGTTGCCATGGAACTGATCCAGCTCCAAAAGAATAAAATGCAACATATAATGTCATAAAAGTAACAATTAAAATATTTGGTGTTAAATTTTGTGTTTTATTTAAATAATGAAATGATATTGAACATGCAATTAAACATAACATCATACCAGTTAAACTTAAAATCATTAATATTCTTCTACCAGATCTATCAATAATAATATAACTTAAAAATGAAAATATAAAACTTGCACCAGTTAGTATAATATAAATTGAATTTGGTTGATTAAAACCAATTTGTTGATATAATACTATTGCATAATAAATTAATACATTAAATCCTGATAATGAACTCATTGCTTGTAATCCACATCCAACAATTAAACTTCTTAAATTTTCACCATTTGAATGAATTGATTTAAAATTTTTATATTGATTTTTATATTTTCCAATTTTTGGATCATTTCTTGTTGATTCTCCTAATTTTAAAATTTTATTATCAATTTCTTTTGATGTTAATCCTTTATAAGTTTGTGATATAATTTTTTTAACCATATCATCTTTATGTTTTTCAATTAAATACATTGGAGATTCTGGTATAAAAAATAATGCAACTGATTGAATTAATGCTGGGATCATTCCAATACCAATTATAATTTTCCATCCTTTATTTGGTAAATTACCTAATCCCATTCCAATTCCTGCTCCAACTAATTGACCACCAGTTCTAACAATTGAAACATATTGAACTAATCTACCTCTATATTTAGCAGGTGCTGATTCTGTAATATATAATGGTGCAACAACTGATCCAATTCCAATTCCCCATCCCATGAAAAATCTACCAATAATCATTTGCCAAATTGATTTTGATGTTATTTGTAATATTCCACCAATAATTAAAAAAATATTTGATATTAAAGTTGCTTTATTTCTACCTAATAAATCAGGTAATCCAATTGTACTAAAAGATCCAATTAATGCTCCAACTGATATTGAATTTGAAATTCTATCTTGATCAGTATTAGTTAAAATTTTATTATCTAAATTTTTATTAATTGTTTGAAATACACTTGTCATATATGATGTATCATATCCAAACATTAAATGTGATAATGATGATACAAATACTATTAATAATAATTTTTTAGATGGTTTGGCTAATAAAAAACCAAATCCATCATCTTCGTCTTCTTCTTCTTCGTCATCTTCTGTATTACTTTTATTATCTGAATCATCTTCTTTTGTATTGGTACTATTATCATCATTTTCTTGAAATTTTGATTTTTTTTCATTATTATGGGTATTATTGTTATTATTGTTATTATTGTTATTATTATTATCATTGGTTTTATTGTCATCAGGTTTATCTGAATTATCTTTATCATCATTAGGTTTATTAGAGTTATCTTTATCATCTTTATTATCCTCTTGATTCTTGTCATCCTCTTTATCATTCTTAGTTTTACTACCATCTTTATTATTACTAGTATTAGTATTATCATTATTCTTCCTATCATCATCATCCTTTTTCCCATCACCTCCACTATTATCATTTGCTTGATTTGACTGTCCATCAAAATCATGAACAAGTTGTAAAATATACTCCATTTTTTTTCTTTCTATATACTATATTAAAATGCAAAAAAAAACTTATTACTTATTACTACCACTTAAAAACCTGTGGATTTTCTTCCAAAAATATCACTTCTTTTTTTCCTTGGTTGGTTGGTTGTTATCTATCATATATACATAACTAAAAAAAAATCAATAGACTGAAAAAACAAAAGATATATCAACGACAAACCCAAACCTATTTATAATCTTCAAAATGTGTTAAATAAAGATGATGTGAAGAAGAAGAAGAAAAAAGAGGATCAAAACAGAAAGAGTGATCTAAACTCATTGATCAACTATTATATAAAAAAGTAAAAAAAAATTAATACACCAATTTTATCTCTTTTTTCTCATCTGTGACCAAAAAAAATTTTATTTTCTATACGCCCCCCCTAATTAACATCATCATCATGTATTATATTGTATAATACAGTTTAGAGTAACCATAGATTGTTAAACCCTTTGTCGTTGAAATTGGGTTAAAAATTGGGTATTATGAGATACTGATGATCATCAATGGTAAAGTTTTTTTGTGTACCTTATCATGGATATACTTAGAAACAACTAACTCAATACATCTCCATAATATCTAGAAAACAATTGATTTTAGAATTGTATCAATGTATATTAATTATATATGACCCATGTCCGCAAAATGATTGAATAATTTAATTTAAAAAAGACCCCATCATTATTTATTGTATTTGATATCAAAGAATTTTGTAACAAAAGTGATGTGTGTGAGTGTATGTGTGATTTAAAGAAAAAAAACAGATGATATAACTATTATTTGGGAACGCGCGTAAGGAGGTAATCTCTTGCGATACATTTTGGTCATGAGCTTAATTTTTTTTTGACTGGGAAAAAAAAAAATTATGGATCGTTGATAATAAAAAAAAATTTAGGCGAAAGTTTTTCCATTTTTTGCCAAAATACCTGATGTTAGATAGCTGGTTTTCATTGTTTGGAAATTGATATTACACAGTACTTTATTCTTGAAAACTAATTGTAACGAATCCAGTACTATACGATTCTTCGCTAGGGCTCGTTACCTCGCTACGCCTACAGAGGGTTGGAGCTGTAACCGCTTTGTAGTTTGTAGTTTGTAGTTTGATCGGGGGGATCGGGGCCAAATTTTTTTAATCTATTTGAACGATTGTTACGTAAGTTTCCGGTAATCAAAAAGTTGTTATAAATTTTTCCAAGATATCTCGCGTTGGTTAAGGTTGTCGGTTACACCTCCAACCAAAAGGATCTAAGACAAATAAGATCTAAAAAAATTTGACACTAGTGGGTGCGGCTGAACCTCAACTTAGTACCAAAATATATAGCGCTATAGCTAAGCTGGCGATTACAGCAAGCTTACTAGAATTCTAACTTTTACCGTATCTTTCAGTTGCTTTTAGAGTTTTATATACTATTTTGATCCTTGAATTATGCTTTCATCAACTAATAACTATAGGTACTTAATTGGATATGATAGATCTTCTCAAGAATAAAAAATATATTTTTATCTGGCATATCTTTAAGGGATAAAATACTACTAATAGTAATAAATTCAACGTTGGATAAATCCAAATGATAATATTATTGAAGATGAAAAAATTCAAAGAAAACTAGCTATTAATTATTTCGAATAAGGAAAGATGGATTATAAAAATAAAAGAGATCCGGATATGGTTGGGGAGAAGATTTACCGGGCGAATTCCGAATGATCTTATTTTTTTTGAGTTGATGGTACATTGATCTTCAGAGCGGTTACTGACTTGTTTTACTGTTTATTACAAAGCCAAAAAAAAGCATGATCAGAAAAAAAGTTAAAGATAATAATATCTAGATTATCTGTGTAACCTGAAAGTTCTCATGAGTTTAACTAAATTTGACTTAAGGAAAATAATTGTATCCCTGATTTAGTAATTTTCTGTCTTTTGTTGATGGGTAATTAGTTAACTTACTGTAGATGGCTTACGGGGAAGTTTTTCCGGATTGACAGTGTGTTAAATGAAGATTTTATAAACTGTTTGAATCAGTTTGATGCTGAACCCCTGATTCATTTTGATAGCTAGGGTTTAAGTTTAAGCCCTGGGATAACGTTAGCAAAAGTTCCCGTCCCGGATTTGAAAACCTTAATTTTATGTATAATACTGCAGAGCGTTAGATGAATAAATGTAGATTCTTAGAGTACAAGTACAACGAAGTTCGGCTATTTAATGTGTCATATTTAATGATTGAAATAGCTCTCAAATACTGTACCATATATAGTGAATGATTTAAAATATTTCATGGTCGTGAAAAACGTCGGTAATTTTTTTGAATTTTTTTAATATAAGCGCGTATGATTGTATTTTTTTGCTTGCATTATTATTTAATATTGACAGATGCATTTGGATGCGACGTGTGATGTGATGATATATGCGTATAATCTATAGATGTAAGCAAAATAATAACTAGTTTAAGCTTAATTTTGCTACTGCTGGCCTTAATATACTTTAGATATATATACAGTGTACAGTCATTTGCTCAAAAAAATATTATAATAGATATACGTTGGTTCTTGTTACTGTTAATTACCACTTGTATATATGTTCACGAAGATATGAATAGTTGGTTACATACTAGTTAGATATATATATATATTTATAATATAACCATAAAATATGGCCATATATCTAATACAAAGACTATATAATAATTCAAGTAAACCTGGTTAGAAAAACCAAAGCTTTTCAAAATTCTGGGAGAATGGACAGGAACAAGCTACCAATGGTAAGCGATAGAAGTCCAATATGGCTACCATGGTAGTAAATGCATATACAGTATGTACATCAGATATCATTAACAGAAGCATGCATGCCGCAGAGATACTGGTCTAGTATAATAGATGTTTTTCAATATCCAAGATGGATAGTATACTATAGAGTCCAATTGAATTGCTAAATATATACCTTTTTATCTTTGAAATACTAGTGTATACTTGTATGTACCCTAACCCTGTATATATAACCCTTAATACAACTACTTAATGTTGAAATAAGTTGGTCAGGGTAGAGGACAATTGAGCTTAAGTAAATTAGAAAATCTAACCTGTATATATCATCAAACCCACGGAAAAAAATATGATCACCTTGACTAATCAGATATATACATATATACATATAGTTGGCCATATTTTATTTCTGTGCAATACGTGTACATATATAATATCAACACAATATCTGAAAAAAAGCTAGTCAAAAAAAACTGGTGTACATATGTCCATTAATTATAGTGAGAGTTTGTCATGGATGAATGAATAAATAATTCATATAATGTTTTATAATACAATATTTAAACAAAACTATATACAGCCTGTATATAATGTCTAGAAGAAAGATTGATTAAACGTGAGACTATTGAGCTATATTATTCGCTAATACTCTGAGGTCATTGTTCAATCGTTACATATTATCAATAGGTAAAAACGGGGCGCTGTAAATTATAGTATATATATGTGATCTATGGCAGGATATATATGTGATCTATGGCGAGGATATATACTCATGTAACTAAGAATGCAATAGATGAAATTTTTAATAGAGGATTAAACTTACGTTCTGCATATATGATGATTACTGTATCCGGATATCAGTTTTGTCTTTTATAAACATTATCTACAAGCTTTATATTACAAATGCACTTATATTCTATCCAGATATGGTATGAGTATATACATCTGCTGCTTATAATGAACATTCTTCATTGAGCTCTAAGAAATACTGTGACTGTACATACCACTGGTATCGGATTGACTTTAATTATAACCCGTGCGGCACCATCTTGAATCTGAGTTTCTGGATCTCAGATCCAAATTTAATAGATCTATTTTTTTCTCAAACCCAACCCCATACATTACTAAAACGTAATAGCCCTGACTCCACCAACATCTACTGTAACATCTAACAACATATTTATTTCTACCAAAAATCTATATATAGTATACCAAAAACAAAGAATTTATTTTCTTTAGGATGATCAAAAAGCTTGATTTTATACTTATGGGCAGTTCTATAAATAGAAAACCAAACTAACCACTTTAAGATAAAAAAAATTCAAGCTTTTTTTATAATTGCACTAAGTATTGGGATCAAATATATATAGAACATGGGAAATATTAACATAACCTATACACTAAATTAGTCTATTGAGAAAAAAACAATTAACATTTACCATTTAATCTAGAATTTTATTCGATAGGTTGGTATACTTCAACTTTAATAGGACAAATTTGCTTAGCTATAAGAATTTTTGACACTTTTAAAATTCATAGACATTCCTGAAACCTGCATATGTACAACAACACAACATGCATGCACAGTTACTTAAAGCGCTGTACCTGGTATTAGGTGTCAAAAATGACAGTGTTGTAAATACTGTACTCATCTGTTTATAAAAAAAATAAGAAGCGACGCGTCAAATTATTCGGGAAATTGAGCTCAATGCCTTAACAATATTTTACTAAGCATTATCAAAATCATTGATAACATGAAAATAAAAAACGTCGTAATATAATTACTGTCCATAACCATCTCTGTTCTCTCCCCCCGTTAGATTTATTTCTTGGTATTTTAATTAAACCAGAAAATTTTACTATTCCCTAATAAATTTAACTATACCTCTAATTATCCATAACTAATTCAAGCAACCCAGTAAAAGAAAGATCAGATCGACGATCAGAAAAAATACCCTTAAATACTTTTTTTAATCCTACTTAGCTCAGTTTAAAATCATTGAATATCTACAATTGTACGCGGTCAAACTCCTTAATATCAAGATCTTTGATAACAAAAAAAAACAAGGACGTAAAGTTTTTTTCTTGCTTTTCAAAAACAACTATTAGACTAATTATTAGAGAATATCTTTTGCCTATTGAGATTATAAAAATAGTGGCTTTGTTAAACAGACTTATTATAAATGAACAAGAAGCGTAATATAATAACATATACCAGTATAACATGTAAATACGTAAATCATAAACAAATTATAAAGCCCGATTAAACGGTTTTGAAAAAGTAAAAAAAAAAAAAATTAACCCCGTGAGTTAGTGTCAAATCGATTATAACCAACTTGTTTATTAAAATGAAACCCATTATCATGGTAATCTAAAGTATCAATAAATAGTTAGAAAAAAAAAAAAAATTCAAGGATCTCACTCTTCTCTTCATTCTCCATAAATTTTATACTCATTCACATACACATATACACGAAATTTTGTTCAACTTATCATCCATTTCTACAACCCCATTAACAACAAGAACAATCTCCTTTTTACAACCAATAAAAGGAGAACCATGGATAAAGAAATCATAACCACATCAATCAACCCCAAACAAAGTGATGATGATTTAATAGAAGAATTATCAAAAACTTCAACAACAGAATATGAAGATGAACAAAAACAATTATTAATTGGAGAAAATAAATATCCACCATCATTACCAAAAGATAGAACACCATGGAAAGTAGAATTTGAAATAAATGATATATATAATTCAAAAAATTGGTTATTTAAAAAAAAATTAAGAGCATGTTTAGCATTAGGATATACAGCAGTTGTATGTGGATGTGGTTCATCAATTTTTTCAGCTGCAACTGAAGCAGTATCATTAGAATATAATAAAACGATTGAATTAGCAAATTTAGGTACAAGTTTATTTATTGCAGGGTTTGCCAGTGGACCAATCATTTGGGGACCAGCATCTGAGGTTTTTGGTAGGAAAAAACCAATATTAATTGCAACTTTTGGAGGTGCATTATTTAATACAGTAACAGGAGCATCAGCAAGTTTTAGTGAAGTAATGATTTGTAGATTTTTTGCAGGATTTATTAGTGCAGCTCCAGTTAGTGTTAGTGGTGGTGCATTTAGTGATATGTTTGATACTCAACAAAGAGGTATTGCAATGATTTTTTTCACTAGTTCAATTTTTATTTTCCCAATTTTAGCTCCAATTATTGGTGCATTATTAACAAATTATGGTAATTGGAGATGGGTACAATATGTTATTGGTATTATGGGTTTTTTTGCATTTGGGTTATTATTAATTTTTTTACCAGAAAGTTATCCACCAGTTTTATTAAATAAAAAAGCATCAAAATTAAGAGAACAAACTGGTAATTGGGGAATATATTCATCACATGAATCAATGAAAATTAATTTTAAAACAATTGGTTCAAGAACTATTGGTAAACCAATTAAAATGTTATTACATGAACCGATATTATTATTAGTATCAATTTATACCGCATTTGTTTATGGTATGTTTTATTTAAATTTAATTGCATATCCTGTTGTATTTCATACTGGGTATAAAATGTCAAGAATTGAATCTACATTACCTTATGTTGGATTAGCAATTGGGATGATTTTTGGAATGTTATTAACCTTATATGTTTTTGAACCAAGATTAAAAAATTTACAAATTATAAAACCAAAAGATAGATTACCTCCAAGTATTTTAGGTGGGATTTTATTTAGTATTGGAATATTTTGGTTTTCATGGGGTGGGAATTATCCAAATAAATTACATTGGATAATACCAACAAGTTCTGGATTATTTACTGGTACAGGAACTATTTTAATTTTAATTAGTTGTACAAATTATTTAGTTGATTCTTATGTTACAGTTGCTGCAAGTGCATTAAGTGCAAATGCTTGTTTAAGAAGTTTAATGGGCTGTGCTTCACCATTATTTGCATGTCAAATGTATCAAAGTATGGGAGTTAATGCTGCTGGTAGTATTATTGGTGGGATATCTTTATTATTATTACCAGTTCCTATTATATTTTATAAATTTGATGAATTTTTTAAATCAAAGAGTAAATATGCTTTGCATTGTTAAAAAAATAAAAAAAAGTTTATTTCAAGTTGATAAGATAATACTAACCTTCGAATGCAATAATAATAACTTAATACTTTAATATATATATTTTATAAATTCTTTTTTTTTTTTGGAGCTTCGATTTTTTAATATGAAAATGGCAACTTGTGCAACATTTCATGCATGCCATAAAAAATTGATACATATTTCCTCACCGTACCTGGTACCATGGCAGGCCCTTGAGAATTCCGGCGGAGGTCTCCTTATATCTATAGTAACCAGGTAGATCGCATTGAAATGCGAGAAAAGGTTCCTTAAACTTAAATCATGATTTATTTATTCGGATACATGCATGTTGAAGCTGAAAAAAAAAAAAAAAAAAAAAAAAAAAAAAAAAAAAAAAAAAAAAAAAAAAAAAAAAAAAAAAAAAAAAACGCGTGAACTTTAGCCATCCATGTCTTACGCTATGACCAATCCTTTATGTTCCAAATATAATGGGCATGTATTTAGCAGATATTCTTAATACAATCATGATGCAACTAGTACTTCTATTATGGCGAATCCGTTTGGTTCGCTCTTGACACCAAAATAATTAGATATAGTTAAAGTAAATAATATATTACCAGTCAGAATATTAGTTACAAACTTAGTTATAATATGAACTAAACTACAAGGTAACCTGTTACTCTCTTGATGTGATGTCGGAACATCGGGGCTTAAAGGATCAGCATAAACTGTAAAAGTTACCAAGTCAGTAATTAACCCCCTGCAGCCATGGTAATTGTTGTAGTGGTCCTGCAGCTGGATCGATCGATCGTTTGCATCTTATAGGTACATGCAATGGTATGTCAACTAAACTTACATGTAGTAACCCGGTTACTATTAGTATACAAATAAAATTACAGTTACTTAAATAAATAGTACATATTATTGTATTGTAGGACTTCCTCTCGGGTCTTGCGCACTATAGCCTTAATTACATGGTAATTTATTGTTTTAGTTATAATACATGTTACATCCATGGATACCATGAACCCTACTACTCTGATTCTGAGTACAGTATATATCATATATTATTATAATATGCTGTATTATATTATATTATTATAATATAATATAATACCGTTAATGTGCCAGGCCTGCCAGCCGGATATCCTGATGTTATAAAAGATATTCGAAGAATTATAACGTACGCGTGCACATTGTTATATATATACGTAGTGTATACCGGTTCATGTATAGACCGACCAGGTACCATATTACAGTATCCAGATACATCCAGATGCATTGCATAAAAATTTTTTATTCAATATATATTATTATTATTAATATAAATTTACCAGGTACTGGTATGTATATGTATACTAAGTTTTACTATACTTTAAGTATACCTGGTAGTTGGTAGACTCTATTAATTATATTATACCTCCCAATATATAAGAATTTCCAGAATTGCATGCATTAGGTTAGAAATTTGCTATCTTGTATAAATACTGGTATTTTTTTCTATTTTTTTTATTTTTTTTCACAGCTACACAAAAAAAAAAAAAAAATTTCCAAACTTAGCGCTATTGAGACTTTAAAAATAGCTAGAATGAAAAATTTATTAATTTTATTATTTTCATTATTTTCAACTGCTTTTGCTGTTATTGGATTTAATTATGGTTCAGTTGATAATCTAGGTAACCCATTTAATAAACAAGATTATTTAAATTTTTTTACAACTAGTATGAGATTACCACAACCAATTCCAAATTATGTATTTAATTCTGCAAGATTATATACAATGATTCAAGCAGGGACAGAAAATGATCCAACTTCTGCTATTGAAGCTGCAATTCAATCAAATACTTCATTATTATTAGGATTATGGGCAAGTAGTTCTAGTGATCAGAAATTTGATAACGAAATTGAAGCACTGAAAAAAGCATTATTAAGTTATGATAAACTAAAAGATTTAATTATTGGAATTAGTGTTGGATCTGAAGATTTATATAGAGAATCGGAAATTGGTATTCAAAATAATTCTGATATTGGTAAGGATTTATATACTTTAATTAAATATATTAAACAAACAAGATCATTATTAAAAGAATTTGGTATTAATAATATCCCAATTGGTCATGTTGATACTTGGAATGCTTTTGCTAATGAAACTAATAAACCATTAATTGATGAATGTGATTTTTTAGGATTTGATGGTTATCCATATTTTCAAAAGACAATGTATAATTCGATTGAGTTTTCAAAAGAAATATTTTATGAATCAATTGATTTAGTTAAAAGAGTTGCACCAAATACTCCAATTTGGATTACTGAAACTGGTTGGCCTGTTAGTGGACCATCATCTGGTTCTGCAAATGCTGGATATGCTGAAGCAAAACAATATTGGGATTTAGTTGGTTGTGATATTTTTAAAAAATTTCAACATGTTTGGTGGTATATGCTAAATGAAGCTGTTAATGGGCAACCAGTAGTTGATTTTAGTATTACTAATCAAATGGGATCACCATTATTTAATTTAGTCTGTCCTGTAGAATAATTATAAGAAAAAAAAAAAAAAGGTAATATTATTGTATAACTATTTAGATTAATTTAGACTCGAACACCTTTTAAGGCATGTTCAACTAAAGTGTCATGATGTGGTTGTTCATAAGCATTTGGTCGACCTTGAGATTGAGATTGAGATTGAGATTGACTTTGTGATTGATGTTGACCATTGGAAGGATAAGAAACTTGAGAATCATATGGAACATATTGACCATTACCAGATTGAACTTGACCTTGAGCTTGACCTTGAGATTGATGAATTGGTTGACCATAAACATCATAAAGTGGGACATAACCACCATTATTTTGTCGTTGAGCTTGACCTTGATATTGTGGTGATCTTGCTTGAAATTTTTGTGGATATCCACTAATTGGTTGTGGAGCTGGATTATAAGGACCATTATTATTATTATTATTATTATTATTATTATTATTATTATTTGGTTGTTGAGATGATTGTCGTTGATTTGTATGTTGGCTGTTATCATTAGCAGTACCACCAGCATCTCCACCCTTACCACCATCACCATCTCTAATTGAACCAGTTAACACAGTAATTGCACCACCATTACCACCATTTCCTGCTGGACCACCTGTACCACCGGCATCAGTCTTTAAAACATCTGGTAAATAAGCTGCCATTGAAACAGCTCCAAAAATTGTAACTAATAAAGAATATTTCATTATATTGAATTTTTTTCAATTGATTTTGTTGTGTTGTTGAATTGGATTGGTGAAGAAGAAAATATATATTGTGGAGAACTGTTTGTTTATATATCTGTTTAGTTTTGATTCAGCATTTAAATATCCTAATGTTGATTATACTATTAGGGTTAGGTTTCACATGATATTTTTTTTATCTTATGTCAGTGGAAGGGTTTCTTGAACAACATTTCTATATCAACGTTTAATTTAATCTATTTTGAAAAAGTGCAGAAAGGTTTAGGTGATAAACATTAATTTTTTGTAAGAATATACCCTATATTATTGGCAAATTTAAGATTACCTATCAAATTTTCTTTATTTGATGGTGAAAGAAAGTCGGTTATTGATCTGTTGAACTATTAAGTTTATTCAAACATTCTGTTCTAATCATGATATATATAGGTATTCAAAAACCCTGGATCTCAAATCAGAAACATTCGTGCGGCTCACTACTGGCTGCATACATGTCTAAGAATACCACACTAAAATACTCTACTAGCTAGATAATTATCCCAAAATAAATATCAAATGTGACAAGGATAATCTAACATACCATGTCAAAAACTAATACGTCGTTAGTTTGTCTGAACCTATCTGATCGGGGATTGATTATTATCCAATCAATTGTGGGATATTTTACCTCTTCTTTGAAATCCCGAAATCTAAATCAAGACAAGCAAAATGGTAATCTAGAGCTTCTCCAGTTTGTTTACAACTAAAAAAATATATACATATTATTTAGCTAGTTAGGTTTTTAGAATTATTCTTGTATATAAACTAGTTGAAATTTCCCTTTTTTTTCTTTCTCTTTCCCAAACCCTTAGATGACTTTTTTAAAATAAAAAATAACAATGGTAATGATGAATATTAATGGGTTACCAGTTTATATTGGACCAGAAAAAATGCATTATGAAATTCCAGATGAACTTAGATATCCAATATCAGTTTATACAGAATTAATTGATCAATTAAAAAATGGATCAGGGTTTAATTATGATGATTTAAGTGGTAATAATGATAGTGAAGAGGAAGAACAAGTTGATGATGATATTATTATAGAAAAAATTAAAATAAATGAACCAAAAGATAATAAACAATATTCAAATAAAATTATATTACCAGATTTACCAAAATTAAATGGTAGAAAACAATTGATTAGAGTATTAGATTCTATAGAAAGAAAACAACAACAACAACAACAACAACAACAACAACAACAACAAAATTTAACTAATAATTCAGAAAATTATAAAAGATTGCTAGATAAATCAAGAATTAGTTACCAAGATACTAACAATGATTATGAAAATTTGAATAGGGTTTTATTAAATAATAGTAATGAAAATGAACCAACAACTCCAAGAAATTTTAGTCCACAAACTAATACTACTCCAGGTTCTATTGATACTACTAAAACTTCACCTTTAACTACACAAAATTATTATTATAATAATTCATTTGATTTAACTGCTTATAGCCATCAATTACCACCTGGGTGTTCTCATTTATTACCATCAAATTTACCATATAATAGTTATTATTTAAATCCATCATTACAATATCAACAATACTCAACTTCTTCTTCTTCAAGTTATAACCCACAATATCCAAGAATCTATCCTGGGTATGGTTATCCTAGTGTGAACTATCCACCACCACCTTTACATCCTAGTTTATATATGAAGAATTGGCAACAATTCCCACCAAAATATTTGTAGCATCATTTATAAAAAGTATAGACATTATATATAGCTTACCACTACCAAATTCATGCATATAATTATTTGTATACTATTTTTTTTTGCAATTATAACCGTTATCTAGTTTTATATCTTATAGGGTTAGTTAAAATTTACATTGTACAATGTAACACATAAGACTATTATTTTTTAAATGCAAAAATTTGATTGTTGCCAACATAATCATATTAATAATTACTAGTAAAAAAGCTCTTCATCAATTTTAAAAATATACCTACCCAGTTATACTAAAATTTAATCAAAAACCTTTTTTTGATTTTAGACTAACCATTTTACAAGCTGATTAATACCATTAAGAGATTGCTGCTCAGTAAAATAAATATTAATATTCAATCTGAATAATTAAATGCTGCTTAATCATATAGTATGCGCGCGCATGCTTGCAGACTCCACGAAAAAAACAACCTCCCACCAAACATCACCAAAAAAAAATCTCAAGATCAAAACCATCAAAATTTTTTCATCATCAAAAAAAAAAAAAAAGAATAAAGACAAAACCATACAGATCAAGATCAAAAATGCTGCAATCAATAAGACTAATACGACCTATAATTCACAACCATAACAACATAATTAGAGCATTTTCAACGTCAAAAAGTCTAAGGTCAATCACCAACCCAGTTACTCCAGATGAATCATTATTAATTAAAGTTAGAAAACCAGGTAAAATGTGGGCAGAACCATTAGATCCAAAAAAACAATTAGGTATGAGACCTATTTATACAGCACCAGCAGGTCATCATATTGCATTTACAAAAAGAGCTAGTATGGGTTTTTTAGCAGTTGGGATTTATGCAGGTTATATGGCATTAACAGCACAATCATTACCAAATTTTTTAGGATTAATTGGAATTTTACCAATTGCTATTCCAATTCCTTTATTACATTATTTAACTAAACCATATGTTACAAGAATTTTTAGATTATATGATAAAGATGTACCACAAACATATGAAAATATTGTAAAAGATGAAACTTTAGTTGTTGAAAAAATTTCATTATTTGGTAAAAGTTTAAAGGCAACTGAAATTAAATTAAAAGATATTAGATTAGCTAATGATAGAATGGGATGGGTTAATTGGGTTGCAAAAGATGAACAAAGTGGTGAAGTATATCCAATGTATGTTGCTGATAATACAGGTGGGATTAAAATGGATAGATTATGGGGTATTGTTGAAAAAAATAGTGGAGTTGATAATGGTAGAGGATTTTTAGATGAAAAATAAATAAAAAGAAAAAGAAAAATAAAAAGAAAAAGAAACTATAATTTTATTCTAATATTTTTTCGATATAATATAATCGAACATGTATATAATACAAATGCATATGTTGATAATACAGTCATTGATTCAATTGTAGAACTATCCAAAGTTTTAATATTCATATTAATAACACCAGTACCAACGTTAGCTAATAAAAATAATAATAAACCATTTGTATTAATTGCTTCTAAAGATTCTGGTACTTTTGATTCATATGATTCATTTTCTTTAAAGAAAATATATTCAATTGCAACAAATAATGAAATAAATGCTGTATTATAACTAATTGTCCATAAAACATATGGTAAATTTGCTAATCTTCTTGAAGGTGTTAACCAAACTAAACTACCTCTTAATAATAAATTATGAAAAATTGATGATGATAATAATATAAAAATAACTTTTTTAAAACTAGTTTTATTACTTTTTAAATATTCTTCTTTTGATTGAGGATGAAAAAATGATGATACTTTATTTGGTAATGTATAAAATCCTGTTGCTTTACCAGATAAAAAAATTGATAAATAACCAATAAAACTAAATATACCTTCTCTATTCATTGAAATAATATTATCTCTTGGAGCTAATAAAATATATTTTAATAAATTAGTTTTATTTAATAATAATTCATAAATTCCAGATATAATTAATGCAATAATAGCTAAAGGAATTTTTTTTGGTGTATAATTTAATAATGAAACAAATGGTGGTAATAATCCTAAAGTCATAAAAAAATTCCAATGAACTCCATATTCTGTAACATGTTCTTGATAATTTAAAAATTTGACACATAATAATCGAATAATTCCTAATGCTAATACTGATGATGATTGAGAAATTGATTGTTTAATTGCTTTTAAAAATGGTGTTTTTTTATTTTCAAAAGAATCTTTTAATGTAGTTCTTGCTGATACTAATCCCATTGAAAATACATAAGATCCAACACCTAAATCCATCATACTTGTACCCCAAGTTTCAACTTTTGCAAATCTTCTTGGAAATAATTGAAAATCAACTGCTAAAATTGCTAAAAATGTTAAAACTTGCATACAACCTCTATAAGCAGTTAAAAATGCTTTTTTTGGTAAATATTTTTCATTATCTTTTGATTTTTGTTGTTTTGATTGATTTATTGGTTTTGATGGGTTGTTTAGTAATAATAGTAAAGGTGCCAAAACAATTGAATTTAATATTACAGGAATTGAAGAGTATAAAGTTATTGATAATAAAGGACCAATCCAATTTAATATAAAATCAACAAATGATGATAATAAAGTTTTGTTTTGAAAAAAATTCAATTTAGTTTGTAATATACAAAATGCTAAGTAACATGAAAATCCAATCATTGTTACTAAATAAATTTCTGTAACATCTCCACCAGTTAAACCAGACACAAATTCTTCATGTCTTTGTTTATATGAATCTGTCATTGTTTGGTTTTTATAGAATTGTCGTGTTATTTTAAGAGAGAGAGAGAAAAAAAAAAGTGAGTTGAAAAAAAAAATATATTACGTATACAAAAAAAATAATGTCGGAAATCCGATCATAGGTAAGTAATAATACGCGTTAAAAAAACAATCTATTCAAAAACATGCAAAACTTTTCTATTAACAGAATCAGCTTTTTTAACAACTGATTTATTCATTTCTTCACATCCACAAACTAATAATTCATAATCTGATGGAAAATATTTTTCTATTAAAGATTCATTTAATCTTCCTTGATTAGTTTCCAAAACATAATAAACAGTAAAATTTGGATATTTTTCATCTAATTCATCCAAATCTTCTTTAACAATGATATCATTAACGGTTTTATTACAATAAACTAATACCATTTCAGTATGATCGTCTGAATTTTTAACAATAGAATCAATAATTTGTAACATTATAGTAATCCCTGAACCACCAGCAATCATACCCAATTTTTTTACCATATCTGGTTTATATTCAAATTCACCATATGGACCACGAGCTTGAATCATTTGATGTGGATTTAAACTTGCTAAATATCTTGATAAAGTCCCTGATTGTGGATCAGTTTTAACAATAATTTCAAAGGCACCAGAACTAACATCTGTTGAAATTGGAGTATAATATTTTGAATATTTTTTGGTACCTATTTCAATAGATTGTCCAACTTTAACATTAAAAATATGATTATCTTCTAAATAAAATCGATACCTATAAATTAACCTTGTTAGTTGTATCTCTTGTAGAAGTTGGGATGTTACTTACAAATTAGTATCATGTGTTAAAGGTGTCACGTTTTCTAATTCGAATTCCTGGAATTTATTCGTATCAAAACATTCAACAGCTGAACCTCTATAAAACTTAAAAGCAGCTAAAACAAATGCTAGGAGTACTCCGTATGGTAACCATTCCAGTTTTACAATACCTATACCCATGATCAACAATCCCATAGGAATAAATACACCATGTAAAGGTGTTTTTAATAATTGACTTTTATCCTCAACGTCCATTTTTTAATATTTTTTTCCTAGAAAGTGACAATGAAGAAAAATGGTTTTTTTTCTATCTACTCGATCGATTTATATTCGTGTTAATAAAAGAGGGCCTCTTCTTTTTTTTTTTTTCTCTTCTCTAAGTTGGTCCTATAAAGCTTGGCTTATCAAGAATCTTAGTATCGTTCTAAAGTGCATCAAAAATGTCTTAGATCATCAAAATTGTATAAATTCGAAAATCAAAGATCGGAGCCATTTCTTACTTGATTCTTTACTCCCACCGATAATAATGATGTACTTTTTTTTTTTTTTTTTCTTTTTAAACAAGACAACGATTTTGTATACAAAAATAAATAAAGACTTACTACTATAAAACCTTAATACTTCCCCAGACAAGAAATAAAAAAAAATTCTAAACCAACTTAGCTAGTCTTTGACTTTATTGTTACTATATTACATATTCAAGATTTCGTCAACAAAGAGAGAAAGAGAACGGTCCAGTTCAACTGGTACTGATTATTATTTAGATCAACCAAACAAACGAATCAAATTATTAGATAAATCTAAAGATTATTATGGATTTGATGAAAAACAAGTTACAAGATTAATAACTCAAACTATTAATGATTTAGGTTATAATGATATTGCAAAAGATTTAGAATCAAGATCAGGTTGGAAAGTTATAAATGATCAAGCAGAACAGTTACAGGTGGCAATTATTAATGGTGATTGGAATCAAGCAGAAATCATTATAAGAAATTTCAATAAAAATCTTTATACAAATCAAATGTTATTTTTAATTAAAAAACAAAAATTTTTAGAATTAATTCAACAAGGTGATAATTTTAAAGCATTAGAAATATTAAGATCTGAATTAATTATTATACCAAATTATAAAAATGAAGCTAGTTTATTAAGTAAAGCAGTAGTAACGCCTCCAGAATCTTTAGAAGATATTATGAATTGGACAGGTATAAAAGAAAGGAAAAAAATATCAAACTCAATTTTTAATTTAATTGATTCTGAATTAGTTGTACCGAATCAAAGATTAGGAACATTATTAAATTATGCCAAAAAAAATCATTATTATAATCAATCTGATTATTGTATAAATAATTATGAATTTAATTTATTTAATCAAAATATTTATAAAGAAAAAAATTTCCCAACTTCATTAAAACAAGTATTAAAACATGATGATGAAGTATGGTGTTTAAAATTTTCAAAATCAGGTAATAAATTAGCATCAGGAGATAAAAAAGGTAATTTAAGAATATGGAATAATTGTAATGGATTATGGAAATTATGTTTTGAAATTCAAGCACATTCTAAAGGTATTTGTTCATTAGATTGGGATATTTCGGAACAAAAAATTATTACAGGTGGTCATGATTATTATTGGAAAATTTGGAATTCAATTACTGGGATTAAAATTAAAACTTCTGGTAAATATCCTGATATTATAACATGTTGTAAATTTTTAGATAATGGACGGTTTATAATATCATGTCCATCAAAATTTTTAGCATTACATAAACCAAATGGATATACGATATGGGATCATTCAATTCAATGTATAGCATTTGATATTACACCAGATAATTCAAAACTAGTTTGTTTAACTTATAATAAAACATTAATTGTTATTGATTTAAAAGATAATTGTGAAATTTATAGAAATAAAATTGGTAAAAAATTATTAGGGTTATCAATTTCAAAAGATTCAAATTATGCTATTATAAATATATCACCAGATGAAATATATTTATATGATTTGAATACTTTTGAAATTATTAATAAATATATTGGTAGTTTACAAAATAATTTTTATATAAGTTCAAGTTTTGGTGGTATAAATGAACAATTTATTTTAAGTGGTAGTGAAGATGGGTTTATAAATATTTGGAATCGAGATTCTACTAATTTAATTGAAAAATTTCAACATGGAGAGGATAAAGTTCCAGTTACTAAAGTGGTGTGGATACCTAATGAGTTGGCTCAATATGCTAGTTGTTCTGATGATGGTAGTATAAAACTTTGGGGTTTAAAATAATTATAATATGATTTATAGATCATTTTGAAAATAGATCTGAGACATGAATATGCGGCTCAATTATTTTTTTGTCCCAATTCATCCGTCCCGGGACTAATGGTGCACTAAGTTAGCGCATTATAATTTCCCCGCTTTAAAAAATTAAACTTGTCTAAAATTTGTAATAACTACCACCACGAGTACTACATCGGCTCGGGAAAGATTTTTAAGATATTAAGCGACTTTTTTCGTGATGATAGAATTTTTTTTTATTTTTTTTTTTTTTTGACACCAAAACAAATAAAATAAAATAAAAATAATAATAATGAAAATTTTAGCATTTTTGCTATTATTCACAACAGTATTAGCATCACTTGGAGATCGATTGGTAGATTTCCGAAATTGTGTAACATCATGTAAAGACATTGCATGTGGGAAAAATCCAGATGTTCATAAATCATTACCATTAAATCTTCGAATATTATTTTGGGATTGTGAACAAAATTGTGATTATAATTGTCAAAGAATCATTACGAAACAAAGAATTAATAATGGATTACCAATTACACAATTTCATGGTAAATGGCCATTTTATAGATTATATGGGGTTCAAGAACCTGCTAGTGTATTATTTTCAATTTTAAATTTTTTACCTCATTTTCAAGGTTATAAAATGTTAAATAAATTAGATAATAATGTACCAATTAAAAAATATTATAAAATTTTTGCAATTGTTGGTATGAATGCATGGTTATGGAGTTCTGTTTTTCATACAAGAGATTTTTTAATGACTGAAAGATTAGATTATTTTTCTGCTGGTGGGATGATTTTATATGGATTTTTCACTGCAACAGTTAGAATCTTTAGATTAGATTTACAAAAAAATAATTTATTAAGAAGAGCATTTATGTTATTATGTTTAAGTGTTTATTCATGTCATGTTGGTTATTTACAATTTATTAGATTTAGTTATACTTATAATATGGCATTTGGAGTAGTTGTTGGTTTATTACAAAATTTCTTATGGAGTTATCAATCTTTTACAATGTTTAATAAATTAAAAAAAGATCGAAGATATAAAAATAATGAAACTTGGACATTACAACCATTTTTTATTGTTTTATTAATTAGTGGTGGAATGGCATTTGAATTATTTGATTTTGCTCCTTTAGGATTTGTATTTGATGCACATTCTTTATGGCATGCTGCAACAATTATTCCAACTTATATGTGGTATAATTATATGAAAAGAGATTTAAATTATTTAAAATCTTTTAAAGATAAATAATTTTTTTTTAAGTTATTAAAAAGTACCTGCTTTTGTTGTTTTATCATATAATTCTAAATTTAAAGCAGCTAAAAAACATGGAATATCTTTTCTTTCTTTAACCCAAAATGTTACTAAATTTTCATATTCTTTTGTTAATATAGAGTTTTCTTCAATTCCAACAAATTTTGGTTGTTTTGAAGTTGGATCTTGAATAAAAGTTAATGATTCATCTTCTGATGTTGAAAAAATTGATTTAACTCGAACTTTTTTATTTGGTTGTGGATCAACTTGATATCCTAATAATCCATAAACAGTTTGTCTTAAATCAGTTGATAATTTTTGATAAACTTTTGATAATCTTTCTTTTGATTTTTTTTGATCTTGAATTTGTTTTTCTAAATTTTCATTTTCAGCTTTAATTCTATCAACAACTGACATTGGTACAACCATTTTATTTTCTTTATTTTGTAATTGATTAATTAAATCTTCATTTTCTTTTTTTAAAGTATCTAATGATTTTTGTTTAATTTTTTCATATTTTGAAGTTGGATTATTACGAAGTTCTAATACTCGTTGTTGTGTTTTAATTGGTTGATTTTCAACATTTAATTGTTTATTAACAGCTTGTAATTCTTGTTCTAATTGTCTTGATTTTGATTTTGATTCTTCTAATTCTGTTTGTAAATTTCGAATTTTTCTTAAACTTTCTGATAATCTTTCATCATGTAAAATATCTGATTGTCTTGATTTTCTTTTTGGTGAATTTAATGAAACAACTAATCCTTCTTTTTCACCCAAATCTTTAGTTAATTTATTAACTTCTTTTCTTGATTCATCTAATAATGATTCTAATTCATTAATTCGATCTTTATAATTACTATTATTATTATCTTTATTAATCATTGTATCTTCATTTTCATAACTTTTAATTTGTTCTCTTAAAAATTGACATTCTCTTGATATTAAATCTTTTTGTCTTTGTAATCTTGCTCTATGAGTTGCTTCTTTATCATATTTATTTTTCATTTCTTCCAAATCTTCTTGAATTCTAATATCTTCAACCATATTAACATCTTTTGTAGCCAATTCAGCTTCACATTTACCTAATCGATCTAATAAACCAATTTTATCAACTCTTTCTTTCATTAATGCTCTAACAACATCTTCTGGGGTATTAAAATTATCATCTTTTTCTAAATAACTTGTCCATCTTAATTTTTCATTATTTAAAATTTCAATCTTTAATTCAGCATCAATTGCTCTTGTTCTTAAATCTTCTAATTGATCTAATTTTGATTGTAAATCAGATTTTGTTTCTTCAAGAATTGTTACCATATGTTCAGATTCATCTAATTTTTTTAATCTTTCATTTTGTTCAGTTAATTTAGATTCTAATTCATGAGTATATTCAATTTGTTGAGTTAAATTTTTTTGTATTATATCAATTTGATCTTGATTTTCTTTATTTGATTCATTATTTAAAAGTTTTGATTGTAATTCAGATACTTTATTTTCTAATTCAAGATTATCATTTTGTTTTGATTCTAACATTTCAATAGTTCTTTCTAATTCTTGTTGTAAATCTGATACATTATTTGATAAAGATTCATTTGATATTTTTAATTCATTAATTTGATTTTCCAAAAAACTTTCTTTTGATCTATATTCTGATTTTAATGTTTCATTTTCATTAGTTAATTCATTTAATTTGTTAGTACTTGATCTTAATTTAGATTCTAAATCACCACGTTCAATTCTAAATCCTTCTTGAATTTCATCCAATTTATTTTGAGTTTCTTTTTGTTGATTATATAAATATTCTTGATTAGATTCTAATTCATTTGATTTTTTGGCTTCATCTTTTAATTTTTGTTCATATTCTCTAACTGATTTTTCATACCATAATTTATCACGTTCTTTTTCAGATTGTATTGATGATAATTGAAATTCTAATGTATTTAATTTTTCAATCAAAGTTTCGTTATCTAATTTACTATAATCATTTTCTTCTTCTTGTTCTTCTTCTTCTGGTTGATCTATAAAAGGTGACGATTGAAGCGTCGCGTCTTCACTCATTATTTTGTCTTGATGGGATGGTGAAATAATTCGTGATGGGAAAAAAAAAAAAAATTGTCCCAACATAATATTAATATAAAGTATCTAGGCGCCGATCAGAAACTTGACTTCTTACAAATCATAATCAATCAAAAATCCACCACATCTGATAAAAAAAATAAACACAAGAATGCCACAATATCAATTCGACGTTAAAATGACCTGTGGAGGTAAGTATATATAAAATTGGATAAAAAGACGGCTAACATAAAATAAAGGCTGCTCTGGTGCAGTTGATCGAGTTTTAAAAAAATTACCTGGGGTTAAAAATCATAAAGTTGATTTAGAAACTCAATTAGTAGATGTTGAAACTGATGATTCTGTTTCTTACGATAAAGTTTTGGAAACTATTACAAAAACTGGTAAAGAAGTACGATCAGGTAAAACTTTATAAAAAAAAGTAATAAAAATAATAAATTAGCATCCTATTCACCTAAATCAATATTCCAAACCCAATCATCAATATTAGATTCTCTTTTTTCTTCAATTTCATCACCTTTACCTGCAGCTACTCTTAATAATAATTCATTTAATTCAGTTCTTCCTAAAATATCTACATGTTCTGCAGTTTTAGCTCCACCTCTTATATCTAATCTATCAGGTTGATGTAACATTTCAACTACAGTAACTTTTGAATTACCAGGATTAAATTTTGAATTTTGATCTTTCCATCTATGACACATTGTATGAGTAATTAATGAAATTGTTCCATCACCTTCACCTGTAATAACTGCATTTGGATCACTATAACTAATTGATACATTTAATCTACTAACTTCTTTTTCCATTTCTTCTTGATAATAATATGATCTCTCAGTTGGTTTACCAACTCCATAAAAACAATATATTTTCATATCTGGAGCATTTGGTAATGCAACTTCTAAAGGATTACTCCAAGTTTCTGGTTTATTTTCATTTTCTAATACTTTTTTTTTTGTTAATGCAATACCATGAGAATAACTTTTTTTCATTCTTCTACCAAACCATTCTGGTGATTGTTGATAAATAAATTCAATACTATCTTCAACTGTTAAATTTTTTGATGATAATTCACCAAGTTGATTTTTAAATCTAATAAAATTACCAAATGAAGTATCTTGACTTGTTGAATTATCATCTGGTGCATAAGTTAAATTCCCCCAAATTGTTGAACCACCTTTTGGGAACATACTTGCAATACCTCCAAAAGTTCGTAACATATCAGCTCTTTCTCTTCTACTAAAAAATTTTTCTAAACCATAAACTGCTAATGCATTTAATTGTACAGTATCCTTCATTTCACCACTTAATAATGCAACAATTGCTTTTGGAGTACCTAAAACAGAACCAGAAATATCAACAAATGCTTCAATATGATCATTAACCCAATTTGAACCACCTCCACCACCAAATTCTTTATTTTCAACCCATTTTAAAAAATAAAATATAACTTGTGAACCCATTGAATGACCAGTAATAACAGTTTTTTCACCAGTTCGTTCTTTATTTGATTCAATTAATCTTTTTAATTTTGTAAAATAACCATCTCTTTTCTCTAAATCAGGATATGCTAATCTCCAATCATAACTTGCAACATTCATATTATTAACATCATAACCCATTGCAGCTAAATTTTCTAAAATTTTATTCCAAATCCAAAATCCAGGTACAAAAAAATCTGCTGCTTCCATACCTTGAGCAGCTCTTAATTTATAACCTTTTGGATCTAATCCAGTTTCTGGATCTAAATGAATATGTTTTAACCAACATTCTTTATTTAATAACATTGATCTTAACATATACCAACTACCCCATAATCTTTTTCTAAAATGAGGTTGACTTGGACATTCTTCAGTACCTTCTAAACCCCAAGATTCTAATCCAGTACTAATAACACCAGGAATTAATACAACTGGATGTTTAACACCTAAACCTTGTTCTTTTAAATGAGTACCAACTGCAAAAGAATCACTTAAAACTGGATGTTTTTTTTCAATATCTCTAGCTTCTTTAACAATACCAATTGGTAACATATCTCTAAATTCATCTATTAAAGAATCAAAAGAATTTGAAAAATCATTAAATGCATCTAATGATACTAAATCATTTGATTGAGCTGTATACCATGCTATACCAACCCCTAATACTATACCAATAATAAAAATAAATCTTTTACTTGATGTGAAACTCCATTTATGATGATGATGATGATGATGATGTTTTTTAATATTATCACTATCGGAGCTATTATTACTTTCTTTTTCTTTATCGATTAAATCAATTGATGATGAACTTGAGGATGCTGATGAAGTATATTGACCATCTTGATCTTTTGAAGATTTAGGTTTTCTATGGCGAACGCTCATTAATTGGTTATGCGTTTTCTTTTTTTGGCTTCTACTAAATATATTTTGTCGAGTGTTTATGTTTCTTTTTTTTTTTTCACAAAGGAAAGAAAGTGATAATAATTTTCGAGCCACGGAGATCCGATTGTTTTTTTATCGTGCCGGCACATAGAGCTCTAGAGCATTATTACAAGAGCAAAACAAATTATCACGTTCAAGCGTAATTAGTGTACACTTAAGCAGTGGTAAATGTTTTTGTTGGGTGGTTTAGTAGATATCATTGAGAATGCGGCTTTTCCATTTTTTAATAAAATTATTTGGGAGTATTAATTAATTAGTTCCAACTGGTTCTATCATCTCATATGTACAATGTAGATATCGTGATGATCGTATTACTATCATTATATCGATATCATATCAATGTATTTGTTTACAAGTAATAATTGTGCACCATGGCTTTCAAGGTTTATGTCACGCGCGGATCACTCATTATACCAATGCTTATAGTAATTTTAAACTATTAATAAATTTGCCTTCTTGGAGCTTATAAAGGCTTGAACTGAAGCCGCCACTTAATAGCTTAGCTAAGCTTAACCCAGCTTAACCCAGCTTAGTGGCCAAAATTATACAGTACAGCATAAATTTATGACAAGCCTTACTAGTATTAAGCTTGTACAGGTGATACCGATCCCAGACATTTTTTTCTCTTTTATATACTACATTTCTAACCCACAATTAAATTTTTTTGATTCTTGACTTTTACTTCTTTTATAATCTATTTTTATTTATTATTTAAAAAATCGCTTATTTATCATAAAACTAATTTATTTTTACAAAAGGAACTATAATACAACAATATGTTTAGCTCAGCATTATCTAAAGCAAGAGAATTAAGAGAATATTTAACACCAGTTAATCATATTTCATCATTTAAAAAAACAGGGGAAATTACACCAGAAGAATTTGTAAAAGCTGGGGATTATTTGGTTTATAAATTTCCTACATGGTCATGGTCATCAGCTCCAGATTCAAAATCAAAAGATTATTTACCAAAAGATAAACAATATTTAGTTACAAAACATGTTCCATCACATACAAGAAGTGATCAACTAGAGCAACAAGTTGATGAAGAAGAAGTTGATAATGAAGGTTGGGTGATTCAAAAGACTAAGAAAAATAATAATAATAAAGAAGGAGAAGGAGAAAATGAAGAAACAGAAGAAATTGTTGATATTGATAATATGGAAGAAGCAGATTTAGAAGATGATGAAGGTGTTTATAGTACTACACCAACAAGAACTTATAATTTATATATTGCATATTCAACAGCATATCGAGTACCAAAAATATATTTATCAGGATTTAGTGCTGATGGAACACCATTAGTACCAGATGAAATGTTTCAAGATATTATGGGTGATTATAAAGATAAAACAGTTACAATAGAAAATGCACCATTTGAAGAAAATTTAACATTAATTTCAATTCATCCTTGTAGACATGCTAATGTTATGAGAATTTTATTAGATCGTGCAGAGGCACGTCTAAGAAATAAAGAAGAAGAAAAAGATATTAGTGAAGGTATTGCTAAAGTTGGATTAGCAGATGCTGCAGATGATGGTTGGCAAGAAATTGATCATGATGATGTTAATCAAGATGAAAATGATTTATCAATAAAAGTTGATCAATATTTGGTGATTTTTTTGAAATTTATTGCTAGTGTAACTCCAGGTATTGAACATGATAATACAATGAGTTTTTAATGATGATAATAATAACGATAATAAACAAATAATAAAGTAAATTATTTGAATATATCAAAAATTGGTTCAAATTTGGTAGAATTTGTTGATCTTATTAATACATTAGAATCAAAATGATTATAATCAATCCAATCTTGGATTTCTTGTGTAGAAAATGGGCCTTGAATTTCTCCTTCAGGTTCCCATTTGAATTCCCATTCTTCATCATTTGATCTTTTTCTTTTAATATTTGGTAATTGTTCTTTGGTTAGTTTTGTATATATTCTTGATAATTCTTCTCTTGATAATTCATAAATATTTGAATATTTTTCCATTAAATTTGATGAACAATCAGTTATTATATCTATTGATTCTTTATCTGATTTTTTCATTCTACTTAATGCTTCTAAAGGAGTTTCACCAAGATTTAATTCTAATGCTAATAATTTAATTGATTCAGGTATATTTATTTCTTTTTTAGAATCATTTTGTTTTTGTTTTTCATCTTCTGCTAATTTTGCTTTTTTTATTGATTCTTTATCAACATCTTTTAACCATTGATCTTGATATTCATTATCACTATCTTTTTTAGCATAAACGCCTTCTCCAAGATATTCTTGTTCTTCATTTTCTTCATTCATGTTAAATGCATCAATTTTTATTCCATTTTCTTCGTCTTGATCATTATCATTATCATAATCATCTTCTATATTTTCCATTGCGTTTTCTTTATTCAATTCATCCATAATATCTTTATCTTTAACTTCTTCTTCTTTTTCATCACCAAAATCATCCATTAATTCATCATCTTGTTTATTTTCAACCCATTCATCATGATCATCTTCACTATCACTAGCATAACCTAAATCTTTCAATCTTTCCCTTTTTCTCAATCCAACGTCTTCTTCTAATGCGGCTTCCATTATTGTTTTTTTTGTCTTAATTTTTTTTTTTTTGTCGTGATGCAAAAAAATTTCAAGATCAAAAAAAAAAATTTCTTATCAACATCACTCTATTACTAATCCAACAAAAAATAATACAATATGGATATTTTTGATTCGGTTTTAAATCTTGAAGAAGATTATTATAATGAAGGTTTTAAAGAAGGTCAAAGAGATGGTGAATTATCAGGATTTTTAGAAGGTAAACAATTTGGTATTCAAACCGCTATTCAAAGGTTTATGGCGTTTGGTGTATTACAAGCACGATTAAAAGAATGGCAAAAATTAGATAATGATAAATTAAAAAAACATTTAGATCAATTAGATAATTTAGTTTCAAATGTTTCGAAATTAAATGATGAAGAAGATGTTAATGAATTTGAGTTAAGGTTAAAAAAGGCAAAAGCTAAAACTAAAGTAATAATGTCAATATTAAAAGAGAAAAAAATTGATTTATATGATAATCAAGTTGATTTAAAAGAAACTGAAGAAGTTATAGAAGGTAATTAGATTTATCAAAAAGAAATATATTTATTAGTTTAGCATAATCCTTAACCCCCCAAACTAGCGTAAAAATAGTATACTTTTCTATATATAATCGTAATCTAATCGGACTCGGTGGTGGATTTTTTTTTTTTTTATTATAACACATTTATTCTCGTTTTTTTTTTCTATTATTATTTTTTTTTTCTTCTTACAATTTCCCATTTCCCCTATCAACAACACAATAAATACAACAAAAATACAATAATATAAATATATATATAAACCCAACATCATACACTTCACTCCCCTTCTCCATCAATAATTTACAAATCAATTCAAACACATTAAAACAAATGAATATTGTTGATGACAATACAGTGGAAATTCAAAGATGGGATGATATTGAATTTGAAATTGTTCCAACATTATTTGATTTCCAACAAGATGATGAATTTGAATATTCACCAGATTTAAGAGATTATAGTAAATTAGCATTTGAAATTGGTGATATATCTTATGATTTATTTAAAAAATTAGAAGATTGGATAGAGAAAAAATATGATAATAATCCTTTAAATGTTTTTGAAAGAGAAACTATTAGACAAAGTAGATTAGGATTATATTCAACAAATACATTAAGAAGAACAAATAATGATTTTTTAAAAGAAAATAATCAAATGGTTTATTTAGATACTATATTTGAAAATACTAACCCAGAAACCTCGCATTATCAATTAAGACATTTAATTGAACCAATATCACAAAATGAAGTATATTATACAGAAAATGGAAATGTTAATTTATTAAATCCTTTAACCAAAGAAATTAAAACAATATTTAATTATTCACCAAATTGTAGATTGTGTAATAGTATAACAAATATTAGTGGGAATTCAAATTTTATAGCAACTGGTACAATAACAGGACAATATGCAATAAAAAATTTACAAACTTCAATAATAATAGATGGACAATTAGGTGAAGATGGTGGTGATAATAATATTATAAATCATATGACAACATCAAAATTAGATAATAAATTAACAATATGCATGAATAATAATGATGTTTGTTTATTAGATATAGAAACTAATAAAGTGTTTAATATTACAAAATTTAATAATCCAATGAATTGTTCAGCAAATTATAATGTTAATATTGATTTATTAGTTGGTGATGATCATGATTGTTATATTTATGATTGGAGGTGTAGATTACCTTCACAAACTTTAACAGGTCATAATGATTTTAGTTTTGCATGTGGGTGGGTTAATAATACAATATCAACTGGTAATCAAGATGGTACTTGTAGAATATATGATCAAAGGTTTTTAAAAGATCCTTTACAAGTTGTATCAACACAATTAGGTGGAGCAGTTAGAAATATTATAATTGATCAAGAATCAAGATATTTAGCAATGAGTGAACCAATTGATTATGTTACTTTAATAGATTTAAAAACAAATGAATATCAAATTTTGAATATAATGGGTTCAATATCTGGTATTGGTTTTACACCAAGTAGTGAAGGAAATTTTGAAGATTTAACAATTGGAGGTGCAGATCCAGATTTAGGAGCCATTTATAAATATAAATTAAATAATATAAAAGATTATTATGATTATTATATATAGTATTAAATAAATAAGATTAATTTTGTTTTTTTATTTTAAAAAGTTAAATATTTTTCCAAAATATTTCTAGCTAATTTTTTATTCCCACTTGAGAAATACATTAAATATAAATTATAAGCAATATTTGAAGTTAAATCAATAGATCCTTCAGGTAACTCATGTTTTAAAGCTTTTTCATAAAATTCACAAGCTAGAGTTGATAACGCTAACATATGAAATGCTCTACCCATATTATAATCAGCTTCTTGAGCTTCACAAGGTCCTTGTTTATATCTAACATTATAATAATCTTGTAAATATGACAAACCTTCCATAACTTGTAATTGTCTATTAGTAGATTGTCTTTGTAAAGATCTTGATAAATGAGTTAACCCAATAGTTAATAAAACCATTGGATCATTTGGTTTAATATCTACTGCTCTATTAATATAACTTAAAGAATTTGGATATGATCTACCACAATTCATAATTTGAGCATATAATGTTAATAAAACTGGTAATTCAAAATCTAATTTCATATTATTATTATGAATTCTTGCTGCACCATTAACTTTTGTCTTTAAAACCAATTGATCCATTGCCTTTAATTGTCGATGTAAAAATTTTTGATTAACATTTAATGAAAAATATTTATAAGCATCATAAGATTTTGGTAACATTGCAGAATATAATCTAAAATAATCATTAAATAATTGATATCGATTACCAAAAATTCTTAAAATATCATTAACTTCATAAAAATTTTTTGTATAATATCCTATTGATAAATGAACCATATCTAATGTATGATTTTTAACTGGATCAACATGAAATACATTTGCTTCTTGACATTTATTTATAACATTTAATGATTGTTCAAAATTTTTTTCTTGACATTCTAAACATGCATATTCCATACATACTTCAAACCAAGCATCAAATTCTAATCCTCTAAAACTTGTTGGAATTTCTTCAGTTTTTTTTATATTTTTTTTATTTTCTTCTTCTTCATTATCTAAATTTGAATCTTTTAATCTTGAACTAATTAATTTAATTCTTTCATCAATACTATCTTTTTTTGGTTTTCTACCTCTTCTTCTACCTTTTCCATTTCCTCCTTCTCCTTCACGATGAATAATTTTATAAATATGACTTCTTTTAGTTGGGAAAAATCTTTTATGTGCACTAAAAATTTCCCATAAATCTTTTAATCTTCTTCTAATCATTGATCTTTCTTCTGGTTTTTTTTCAATAATTCCTTCATTATAAATTCTAAGATATGAAGCATATTTTTCTTTAACTAATTGTTCTTCTTTTAAAATTCTTTTTTCTCTTTCACTTTTGGTTAATTTCCTTTCAGTTTGTCTTAATTTTCTTTTTCTTCGAACTGCTTGAATAAATGCTGCACTAGTAGCTTCATCTTCTTCTTCATTATTATTATTATCATAATAAAATCCTCCATTTTTATATTTATTATTTTTTCTTATTTCTTCTTGTTTTTGAATTTCTCTTAATTCATAAACTTCATCCATTTGTTCTTCTGCTTTTTCAATCATTCCTGCTTCATCAAACATTTCTGCTAATTCTAATCTCATTTCAATAACTTTTTGATCATTATCAATCATATTATTATACCATTTTTCAGCTTGTTCATATTCACCCAAATCTCGATGACATTGAGCAATTAATGGTGACATTGTAAAATCTGGATCACCATCTAATCCTTCAAATCTATTAAAAAATAATTCTTTTGCTAATTTTGGTTCACCAACTTCTAAAAAAACTTCACCAACTTCAAAATATAAATCTTCATAATCTTGAACTGGTAATTCTGTTAAATATTTTAAATGTTGTTTAGCTTCATCTAAATCTCCTAATTTAGCTCTTGAAGTTAATAATTTCATTCTAATATCAATTGGTACTTCATACATTTCTGGTTTATCATAATAAGGACTAGTTTTAAATAATGTAATTCTTTCTCTTCTTTCAGGGAAAAATTCTGAATCATCTTCAAAATCATCCCAATATTCTTCATCTTCTCTATTTTGTAACCATCTAACAACTTTTTTAATAATATCAATTGCTTGATCAAAAGCATTTTTTTTATAATATAATTCTGATAAAATATTTAATTCTGATAATCCAAATTCTTGTACACCAACAATTTTATCCTTATTTTGTTCTAATAAATCTAAATATAATTGAATAGCTTCATCAATTCTTCTCATTTCAACTAAACAATGGGTCATTTGCATCAAAATTGATGGATCTTCTTTATCAACAGTTCTTAATTTTCTTAATAAATCTAATGCTTTACCATATTTATTAGTTGCTTCATATAATTCAATTCTTGATCTCATAACTCTTGGATCTGCTTTATCTTCTAATTTATGAGCATAAGTATAACATCTTAAAGCTTGATCATAATAACCTCTTTCTTTACTTAATTCTGCTAATTCAATCCAACCATCATAATTTTTTTTATCTAATTGCATTGCAGTAAATTTAAGACCCAAAACTTTTTCTGTATCACCAAGTTCTTGATAAACAGCTGCTAACATTTCATAAGCTCTTCTTGCTAATGGATCAATTTGAATTGCACTTTCAGCAGCTTCAATAACTTCATCATAATTTTCTTCTGCAAATTTTGATAATGATAAATTTAATAATTCTTGAACTTCTTCACTTAATTTATGTTCAGCTGGTTGTTTATTATTTCTTTTTGGTTTATATTTTTTTGAAGTTAATGGTTCAGCATGTTCATAATCTGGAATAAAATCATTTTCAAAAATATCATAATCATCATTATCTGATTCACTATCTGAAAAGATTTTTCTTAAATCTTCAAGATCATTAGTTTGAGTATTTTGATCTTGATATTCAGGATCATCATCATCACTCCAATCCATTGTTACAGTATTAGTTGATATTTTTTTTTTTTATCTTTGTTGAAAAAAAATTGTTTTGGAAAAAAATGCGAAACAATAATTTTTTTTTATCGTGATGGCGTTGGGAAGTTAGATTAAAATAAACACCAAAAAATATATTCCCATTTCTAATCTTTACCACACAACTTTTTTTTTTTACTTAATAAATCTACAAATCATCACAAAAACCACTAGACAACAAATATATAAAATGTTTGCAGCGTTTAATGAACAATTTGGAGGTGGGATTCCAGGATATAATCCAATGGCAGCTCAAAAATTTAAACAATTTTTTAGATGTTATCCAGTTGCAATGCATCCACAACAAAATCAAGAAGAAGCAAATTATGGTGGCAAGATTTTTTTACCAGCAAGTGCATTAAATAAATTAACAATGTTACATATTACATATCCAATGTTATTTGAATTAAAAGCAGAAGAAACTGATTTAAAAACTTATGGTGGGGTTTTGGAATTTACAGCAGAAGAAGGTAGAGCATATTTACCACAATGGATGATGGAATCTTTAGCAGTATCACCAGGTAGTTTATTAGAAATTTCATCAACAGATTTAAATTTGGGTAGTTTTGTTAAAATTGAACCACAATCAACAGATTTTTTAGATATTAGTGATCCAAAAGCTGTATTAGAAAATGCATTAAGAAATTTTTCAACTTTAACAGTTGGTGATATTTTTGAAATTAAATATAATAATAAAATTTATGGTATTAAAGTATTAGAAGTTAAACCAGAAAGTGATAGTCAAAGTATATGTTGTGTTGAAACTGATTTAGAAGTTGATTTTGCTCCACCAGTTGGTTATGTTGATCCTTCAACATCAACAAGAAATCAATCACAAGCATCAAGTGAACAACAATCAAAAATTGGTACACCAATTACAACAGGTACAATGAGTAAAAGTATTGGTTATGATAGATTAAAATCAAAAGATTTGGAAAAAAATTCTTTTAGTGGTAATGGACAAAAATTAAATGGTAAAGCAACTGATGAATTTGAAGTTGAAGGAATTAATAATACAACAGATGATTTAGGAATTGATGCACCACCATTAAAATTACCATTTGGTAAATTATTTTTTGGTTATAAATATATTCCATTAAAACATGAAGATCAAGAAGCTGAAAGAGAAAAAAATGAATCAACAAGTCAACAAACTTTTCAAGGTTCAGGTCAATCTTTAAGACAATCAAAAAAAAGAAAAAGTTCTTTAAATCATAAAAATGATCGTGAAAAAGCTGCATCACCTGAAGTAATTGAAATTGATTAGGTTTTTATTTATACTCTTATAAACTTTTTATTTATTAGATTTTCTACTTATAACTTTTTGTAAAGTTTTTGGCATTTCTGAACTTGTAGTTTTTGATGTAGTTCTTGCTAATGCTGTTGTATTACTTAAAGGTTGATTCATTTCTGGTTTTTCTGATTGAGCTAATGAAAATGTTCTTTTAATAAATCGTTTTGGTGGCATTTCTAATATAGATCCAACATCATCGTCGTCGTCATCATCATCATCATCATCTCTTCCATCATTTCTATCATCATCATCTGGTTCAATTTTTTCTTTTTCTTTATCAATAAGAATCGGTTTTGCCAAAACTCCAAATTTAAATTCTTCAACTCCAACAACAATTTTAACCAAATCAACCAATTCTTCTAAATATTCAACAATTTCTTCCATACCTGCACTTGATGCACTCCAACTCATATATCTTTTTTTAGTCATTGAATGTCTATCTAATGGTGTAATATCAAAATTAATCATTTCATTAGTAGTAGTAGTAGGAATAGTATTTACATTTTGTACAGATGATCTTCTTGATTGTTGCCTTGAATTAACTCTACTATTATTAATAGAATCACTATAAACCATAACTTCTCGAACTCTATTAATAATTCTTAAATGTGCCACTCTTGAACTTGGTATAAAATGTGGTAATGGGCATTTATTCATTAATGCTTCTTCAACCATTCTTAATGTTGTAGTTAAACAACCATAAAAATCTCTTCTATAAACATAAACTAATTCTTTTAAATTAGCATCAAAAATTGCACTACCATAATGTTTTCTAATAAAACTAACATTTTGAAATTTATCTAAAATTTGATGTAATGTAAAAATAATTTCTCTATAAATTTGTTCATAAGGACTAAAAGGTCCTTTTAATCTAAATTCTGTTGTAGTACTTGCTCTAAATAAATCAGCACTTTCTAAAGCTTTTTTTGCTTTTTTCCATAATTTATCAATTTTATGATCAATTTCAAAATGATTAATTTCTTCATCTGCTTTTTTTGCAACACCATGTCCAATTAATCCTTGAATTCTTTCAGTACATTGAATTGCAGTAACAATACTTTTAACTAATTCAACTCTTGCTTTAACTGGGAAAAAAATTATTTGAACTAATAAAGCAGCTGCTCCTCCAACAAACATTGATAAACATCTTTTTGCAAAATTTTCTAAAATTGTACCAGGTACTGATGGTCTAACTGTTGATAATACAACAATATTTGCTGAAACAACATAAACAACTCCTGCCTTTGGATATGTACCAACTAAAATTTTATAATAACCAGGTATCATACCAATTGCCATTAAAACTGACATTACATAAGGATTTTTCCCCCAATCACCTGCAACATAAGTTGCATAACCCCATGCACTACCAATTGTTAATCCAATACTTCTTGCTAAAAAAATTTGATATGTTGCACCAATTGAACTTTCTAATGCAATTGCTGCTGTAAAACCAACCCAAACACCTCTAATATTAGTATACCATTGTCTCATAACTGTTGAAAAAGCTGGGAAACTAACTAACATTAATAATAAAGTAAAATTAAATGCAAATTTTAAATGTGGTTTATATTTAAATGGAAATTCAATAATATCTGCTAAAAATGATCGAATTTGAATATGTTGAACTTCTTGATCATCATTACTTCTTTCTAAATGACTTCTTAATGATACAACATCTGCATCTTTTTCTTCTGCTGATCCTGTCATTAAATATTTTTTAAATAATTTTTTTGATGATAATCCTGAAAACCATAATCCTCTACCAAATTTTTTTGATTCTCTTTTCTTTCTTGTTTCTAATAAATTATTACCATCAACTAATAATTGAGTTGTTATATTACCTAATTCTCTTAAATTCATTAAAAAACTTGCAACTAAAAAAAATTCATCTCTTGGTAATAATAAATGATCAAAAGATTGAGCAGTTGGATCTTCTTCAATTTCAATAGATTCTAAACTTTGAGTAATTTTATCATCATATTCAATAATTGCTTTAGCCATTTCACTTATTGCATCATCAAGTTCTGGTTTTTTTTCTTTACTACCATCAACATCATATCCATAAGATAATGCATCAATAACTAATAATAAATTTTTATCAATAATTTTGGATAAATCTTTAATTGGTATATTAATAGTTTCTAAAAATCTTAATAAAATATTTTTATCAGCATATGCAATTTCTTTTCTTTTTGGACAATTTGTTGAATCTAATAATGCTTCTTCTAATTCACAAGCTCCAATTAATGCATTAAATGCAACAACTGTATTTGATAATTTTTTTAATGTTGGTTTTAATTCTAATGGTGATAAATAAGAATATGATATTTCAAACAAACTTTCAGTCATAATATTTTTACTTGTTGATAATTTATTTCTAACATCAATTTTATAATCAACTAAATTTTCTAATGTTTCATCATTTTCTCTAATGAAAAATCCAACTGTTTGTTTTAAATTTATTTGTAAACTTTCAACCATTCCAACAACATTTGTACCTAAATTTGTTGAACCAAATTCTGGGAATACTAATAAATTAACAACTAAACAAACTGCAATACCAGTTGAAATTGGTACAGCTAAATTTCTTGCTAATGTTGAATAACTAACTGTTAAACTTGATAAAAATAAAAAATGACTAACTAAAAAATATAAAAACATCATTAAATATAATCTAGGTGCATAACTTCTTATAAAACCATGTGTAAATAACATTATAATTTCCATTACTGCTAAAAATGCTAATGTTGATTCCATATTTGAAATTTGAAGAATTTGTCTTGCTAAAAATTGTCCAAATAATCCATATGCCATCCCTAATGCTGTACCCATTATAGCTAAAATAACAGATTCAATCATAGCACCATTTCTTCTACCAGGATGAACATTCATTGCAACCATAACAATTAAATATGATGAACTTCCCATTTTATTATTAACTGGTGTGATTAATACCAGAATGAATACTATAAGTGATGATAATGTACATTTTGTTATTCTTCTTATTGATCTTATTGTTAATTTAGGAAGCCATCTTTGTATTAGTGTTATCATGATTTTTTTTATTAAAAAAAAAATAAAAAATTGTTGTGGTGTAAAAGAATAAAAAAAAAAAAAAAAAAAAAAAATCAAAAACAGTATGGAAAAGTCGGCACTTTTTATCTCTTTTTTATTATCTTTGATAATTTCTTAATCTATCCAAAGTTTTTTTAGCATATTCTCTATCTAATTTTTTATTTATATCTTGGTTTTTAAATTTTATAACTGATTGATAATCTTTAAAAGTTACAATGGCATATTTATGACCCATGAATACTTGATCGACCGATCCAAATTTTTTCATTTCTTGTATTAATTGAGTTTCATCTTGGCCTGATAATTGTATTTTAACTGTTGTATCAATTTGAAAATCATCTTCTTCCTCTTTTTTGGTATTTTTCTTAGTATTATTATTAGTATTATAAAATTGATTTTGTTGTTTAGCTTCTAATTCTCTTTTCTCTAAATCTTGTTGCATTTGCTTTCTTTTTAATGATTTTTGTTCATTTTTTTGTTGTTGATATTTACGCGCGTTAAGTTGTTCATCATATTTAAAGCGTTTAGTTTCATCTAATAATATATCTAATGCTTCTTGTAATAAATGAAATTTTTCTGATGCTTCTTTTGAACTATCTTTATCAGGATGATATTTTAATGAACTTTTACGAAATGCTTGTTTAATTCTTTTTTCATCAGCTGTTTGATCAATTTCTAATATTTTATAATAATCCATTTTCAAAATAATTGTGGTGATGAAAAAATTAAAAAATTTATAAAAAAAAAAAAAAAAATTGGTAAAAAAAAAAAAAATACATTAAATCGGCGTTTCTATAAAAAAAATTATATAATCAATATTAAATTAAAAACCACATCATTGCAAATTGGAATACAAAAGAATATACAAACAAGAAATGCATCCTTCGTTGTCTTTGACCATGATTAATAGTTTGTGTTGAACCTGATGCATTAACTTCTGGTAATAAAATATATTTTAATGATCTTAATAAAAAAAATGAATTTGAACTTGCTGTATAAAAGAAAAATCCCCATCTTAAAATTGAACTTTTAATAACTGATGAAAATACCATATATAAAACAATTGGTACAAATTTATAACCACTATAAGCAATGAAATCTAATAATTTTGATCCAGCACTTAATAAATAAGTTCCTAATTTTAAAAACATTAATTCAACCATCATAAATGCAATTGCTTTTGAACTAACATATCCTAACATTGCTGGTGAAAAATCACCTTGAATACCTGCCAAAACAGCTGATAATAAAATATATGTTGTAAATGACATTGAAGGAATATACATATCTGGAGCATTAATATCTTCTTTTGCAATACAAAATCCTTCATTAGTACCACTATCAGTTCTTCTTAATTGTCGTACCCAAGTTTTATGTCTCCAAGGAAATAATATTAATAATAATTTTCTCAAAACATATGAATTTGATACTTGAAAATAATATTTTAATGCATCTGTTGATATAAATTGTGGAATATTTTTACTTAAATATTGTTGACCATAATTAACCGCGTTTCTTCCAACCTCAATACCTAATTGTGTACTTGGATCATTCATAAATTGTCCATAAGGAATTTGATTTACAAAAGGTTGTGCATGTTGTTGTTGTTGTTGTTGATTAGGTTGTTGTGGTTGTTGTGATGGATGAGGAAATGGTTGAGTTGGCATTTGATCGGGAGGTGGTGATCTAAATGGTGGAATAGGATGTTGTGGAACTGGATGATGAAGTGGTGGACTATTTGGTTGTTGATTTGGTTGATACATTTATACACAAACTTTGTCTAATGAGTTGTTGATGACAAAAAATGATGCCAAAATATTGACAAATAAAAGTAAAAAAAAAAAAAAATTGCCAGGTAAGATTATTAAAAAAAAAAAAAAATGCTCACGTGTACAAGCAAAAAAAATAAGTGTATATATCAAAATGTTAGTCCCGCCACCGATTTCATCGGACTTCCGGTATTTTCAGGTTCAGCGCCGCATTATCTAGTGCAACCATAAGTTTACGTGTTATAGAAAAATGTTTGGATTCTACAATAAATACAAAATCTTCAACAATTCAAAACTATAAATATTGCAATCATAGAACTATATATAATCAAACTAATCTATTTTTGTTCTTTTAATAATTGTCGTGCTTTTTCTTCAGCTTTTTCATTACCACCATGTTCACCAAAAATATCTACACCCCAATCAATTGGATCATTATATCGAGTATCAGAATTTAATGCTTCTAAATCTTTAACAGCATCTTCTGGTAAATCAAAGATTTCAAAATTTGATTTAATTCTTGATGGTGTAACTGATTTTGGTACAACAGTAAAACCTTTTTGAACTAAAAATGATACCAAAACATTTGCAACTGGTTTACCAATTCTATCAGCAACTTCTTTAACTTTTGGATCATCAATAACTCTTGCTTTACCATAAATATTATTACCTAATGGTGAATAAGCAGTTGGGATAATACCATTATCTTGATGGAATTTATGTAATTTTGTTTGTAATAAATAAGGATGAGCTTCAATTTGATTAACTGCTGGTTTAATTTTTGCAACTTTTAAAACTTTTTCCAAATTTTCAATATTAAAATTCGATACACCAATTGATCTAACTTTACCTTTTTCAACTAATTTTTCCATTGCAGCCCAAGTTTCTTCTAATGGAATATCTTGTTTAATAAACATTCCTTCATTATCTTTTGGGAAAAAATCATCACCTGGTTGAAAAGCAACTGGCCAATGAATTAAATATAAATCTAAATAATCAGTTTGTAAATCTTTTAAAGTTTTATCTAATGCTTTTTCAACATCTTCTGCTTTATGAGAATTATTCCATAATTTTGAAGTTAAAAAAATATCTTTTCTATCAACACCAGATTGTTTAATACCACGGCCTGCTTCTTCTTCATTAAAATAAATTGCTGCACAATCAATGGCTTTATAACCACTTTCTAATGCAACTCTAACTGCATTTTCAACTTCATTTGGTTTAGATAACCATGTACCTAAACCAACTGCTGGCATTTCATAACCAGAATTTAATTTAAATGTAGTATCAGTGCTAATTCCCATTGTGTGTTTGTTTTGGTTTGTTGTTGTTTTTTTCTTAAAATGTTAGTAGAATGTTAAAAACAAAAGAATATTTTTATTTTTGTCTTTGGAATATTTGGGGGTATTTATATAGATATTTTGGTAAATAGATTATAAATAAATTAGCGTGGGGTACATTAAATTGAAGGTATTCTGTTTCTTTCGATTGAATTCTTGCATCATAAAAAATAATAAAGCCACCTCCTTGCTGCAGACAATATTATATATATCCTTGTACAAAACTCACTAAAATTTTTTGAGATTCAAGTAAACATTTAAAATCAGATAATAAAGAAAACCACCGAATGTTTTTTTTACTGCTTTTTGATACCCTTTAGTAATTATTCTGAGCCTTTTTGAAATTGTGTGTGTCGCGGTTAAAATTTTCATTCAGTATTACGTAATATAAGCGGAAAAATGTCGGATGTTTATGCATCACTAAACATCGGGGGTTACCTAAAGTAATGATTCCGAGACTACAGCTATGGCTGCTGTACCAGGTAGTAGCTGAGCTCTAAGTAGCTATAGTATTGTAGCATCATGATTTTTTTTTTACCACCCATCATCCTGAAATTTTTATTTTTTAATTTTGTACATCCATAATTTTATTTTATAATTGATTTGTACCCCCACCTAAATTATGATGTGGATAATATGGATAAATGGAATAGTAGGTGATATCGATTACCAGTATTAAATTTGGGGGGAATTTGTAGAATGGCTGATTCTTACAGTAGATTTTAGACCTTCTAGTAACAAAAATTCGTCAACTCCCCGAGTGTAGAGGTGAAATTTTATATAAAAGTTAATTATTTTCCAGGTCTATCTGGTATTCACATACATCATGAATAGAGTGATATTTAAATGCGCTTACAATATAAATTAAATATTGTACAACTGTAGAAGCAGGTATACCTATAGTATACAGTATAAATATATAAATTTGCATTAACCTGAATGATTCTTTAACTAAATTTATAGTTTTTTTAAATTTTTTAAATTGACTTATACAATGAACAGCGTGTGCTGAACAATTAATCAATCAGCGTTAACTGTGATTCAGATTCCAAAAGTCAATTTGCGAATTGTACCTGGTACCAGGTAGGACCAGTCAGGTACTACATGTACAAGTGTTGTACGTTGGCGATAATAAATGGATAGTTCTCTATCATCCCGGATATATAGGATGATGGTATATGGTATATGCAGGTAAAGGGTTTTAGTGATATTAAATTTGATCATGATAAGGAATTAATTTTAGCATCTACATTACTATGGTAAATACAATAAGTATTCTATCAAACTATCTTTGAATCATTACAAGTGGATCCATATTAGATATATATAAATTCAGGTTCTTGACATTTGGATTATAATTGGACATCTGCACCCAAAATGCTTCTATAGACATTAAGAACAGTTTAAGCTCGGTGATTTCTCGGTTATCAAAGGTATTATGTGATGCTTTTACACAGCGCTGGAAAAGCATGCCTAGCCTGGAACAACTATATATCTCTAAGTCAGAAATTTTAAGTTTAAGCTATAGGTACCCGAATACAATGAAGCATGAAAAAATTTCAAAAACACGGCTGAGAATACTTAGAATTAAATTTTTCGCAGGGTATTTGCAAAGGATTCAAAGATTAGATAAAGTTTTTTAGATAAATAATGATTATCAATATTATCGATCGTCAGTTGAAGAAAAAAAATTGTGATACATTAACTTAGAGTAATCTTTCTTGGCTTGACGAACCTTCTTCCATTGTTTGAAGTCGAAACATAATAACTAAAATCCATAGTAATTTAGACTAAGTGGACTCTACTAAGCTTAGTACATCCCTGATAGCTGACTATTCAGATATACAAACAGCATGGAGTCTGTATATATAGACATTCCTATACATGCCTATATACTATATGTACTGTATATATGTTTAATATAATACTTCATCGTGGATTCGGACGCGCTTGTCGATACATAAATAGAAGAACACCACTTTATAAGTGCTATAAATTAAGCTGCCCTTTATACATGGACTGCTTCGAATAATATAATATAAAGCATAGCTATACTAGTTGTCAGCTGTAGTTGATCATAACAATGTAAATTTGGTGTGCAGGATCGATCCATCGATATATATCACTAAGGAATTCTTGGAGCTATAGCTAGCAAGCTTAGGCATTCAAGCTCTAGAATTATTGGCTAGTGATACATATATTAGTAGGTTGCTGGATAAACTATCGAGACTATATACTGTATAACTTTTGAAATGCTCAGGCGCTTAAGTGGAAAGATAGATCTAGCCAGCTGTGGCGTGTAAACTTAACTAAGCTCTGCTCTAGCCTATTCAAAGAGCTCAATTGAAAATCTATTGTAAATTGTTTGGCTGGCTCAAGTTGATTGGGATAGAAAGCTAATTATAAATTTGGGAACGATTAATTAAATTTATTATTATATATGATGTACAAACGTACTTGTAGATATCATAATTACATTGTAATATCAGTCGATGACAGCTTTCAGCCTCATGGTCTCAATATAAAATGATAAAAAAATAACGGTTAAATTAATAATTTTCATCGATAGTTGTCATATGGTACAGTTACCAGTGTAGTATAATTATAGATTTAATCTTCAAACGGTGATTTTCATAAAATTGATGAGATGATGATGGTATATCAAACCGGCGAAACGGCTATAGCAATAATAATAACACTTGTACTTGTACCACGTTACATACTTTCTGTTTTTACTTGTAGATTAAAAACCTAAATAAAGCTACTGTAAGTTGTTACTATAAATGGTATACTATAGATATTAACCTGAAGGTACAAATCCAAAAGCAGTATATACAGAACCAGGACCATAAGTTTTAGGCCATCGCCGAAATCGCTCTAAGTTAAAATCAATAATACAAGCTTCTTTAACATCGACACTTACCAACATTGGTAGTGTGATTTAAACTTGATATTAAACATACATAAATATGCAAAGTTATCGTAATAATTTTAAATTACAACTGATTTAAAAGATCTATCGATATTATTTGTTGAACATTTTTAATGCAGTTTTAATCTAAGCTGATCCGAGAATATCATTATGATAAAAATTTTACGCTATCTCTTCAATCAGGGGCATCTTTATGGTTTTAATTTTTCGGGATTTCCTATAGTTTACACTTTATCTAAATAAATAAATCAATTGTAAAATTACGACTGTCTGAGGGCCACAATAGTAAGAAAAATCTCTGTCTACACTACATTATAAATATCTAATGTTAGTTTGAATTTTCTAAAAACCTTTACTTCGCTAAATTATCAATTTATATATACAGTAATTACATTTAATCTATATACTTATAAGTTTTACAAATTACAGTGCAAGTAATTTAATACGACTAAGCTTTTTATGATCTTAGAAAGCGCGTTTTATCGCATGCATTGCCTAGCTTTTTAAAAATTTCTAGGCTACACTACAGGATACATTATTAATATATACATTTTTCGGGCTAGATTTAAAATGCTCTGGTGTTTACTTTTTATCACTATCCCCTCAATAACCCATGACAAACGAAATTTAAATTGGTATGAACATTCGATATATATTTTCAAGTTGATATATCAGGTATGTCATTGGCACTTGATAAAACTCCTTAATATAGATATATAATGTATGTTCGAAAATAAAAATTATCAGGCCATCTATACTATTTTCATCTTAAGGTTTATTGTTATATTATAGATAAATTATACAGTGTCAATGTATAACAGCCTAAGCTATAGTGAACTAAAATATAGCATAGAAAATTTCATATTCACCCCCAATATTTTGATTAAAACTCCAAACTCGGTATACCCTGATATCAATAAAACTTGATTCTGATTAAGTATGATAAATTAAAGTAGAAATTTTGATAAAAGAACCTTTTTCTTCCCGGCTGGCCAGTGGCTAACGTGTTTTATTAAATTATAATTAAGGCAATATATAGCGCGGCTATAGCCTAACTTGCTTTACCCTTAAATTTCGATTATTAAATATATTTACATGTATAAAACAGGAAATGTTTAAAAAAGTGGAGATATTGTGAAGCTTGTGGAGGTTCACTTTTGACTTATGAAGCCTAACAAAAGAGATATCCACTTTGATTTTTTATTCTAATAATTTCAATGTTATACAAAAAAAAATGTGGGGTTTAGAAACCTTATGAGATTGAGGTCTCAGATTACCAAATTCGCTTAATTACCAATACTTGGTACCAGTAGTTGTTGCAGAACATCTATAATAAAAATATTAAACATTTTTACCAATAAATATATTGTAACGCTCAAAGATGAAAATTCAACATCCTATAATCGCTATTATTATAGATCCAATAAATAAACTCTACTTCAAGATGATGAACATTAATTAAATCATTATATTGTTTCTAACATCAAATCTATTATTTAACCACATCTACTATCGTATTATAATAGCTATAATCTCTCAAATCCTTCTACTGCCGAAATATTGTGTTGATCTTGGCCAATTTAAACGTTCGTAGACTACTATTAGTATTGATATTATATATAATCTTTAATGTTTATTGGGATGCATATCTTCACTATTTTACAGTCCCAGACAAACCCTTAGTTAGAGAGCTCGAAAATGCCTACAGAAACTAATATTTTTCACCTCTAACTAAAAAATCTATTTACACTTAAAAATCTTCATTATTTGTAGATAAATATACCAGCTGTATATATCATCAAATATTATAACCATGGTATAAATTAAACCTCTAGAGCCGTATGCTGTAGTCAAAAAGAAATTACCTTTTCTTAGTCATCACTCTCATCCTCATCCCTTCATCCAGCTAAGTACCAGATGGTACAAATGAAGCTATTTAAGCTTTTACAAACAGGAGATTGACCCACAATTTCTGTGCTCAAGTACTTACTACATGTATCTAATAACCCATCACACATCGGCTAGGCAGGATTTAGCTATCCTTTGATCCTTTGGTCTACTCAGCCTGCAAAGAACCTAAATAAGATTCACTGTAGTCCCAATTTCTTAAATTTAATACTGGGTACTATTATAGGCAAGGCCGGCCGTTTTTATACACTGCTTTTGGGATGTTAATGACCATCTCATTGCAGTATTTCATACAGTGATTAATTATTTTTCCTGAGGGGTTAATTTTTTTTTTTTGATAAAAGAAACTTAATTACAGCTGTGTGTACAATAATTACACTAATTAGTTAAAGCTTGTGAATTGAATTACTAACATAAGATCATATTATAAAGTATTATAATCGCCTCATCTTAAAGTGTATAAAATTTTCCGGTAAAAGGGAAGCAAAATTAACATTAAAATTATTTCAATGATTATTTCTAGTTCGAGAAATATAGACCCATAATATTATGAAATTATCAAAAGTTTACTGAATTCAATTAACAGCCTAGGTAGCTCAAATTAAAATCTGCCACCAGTAACTTACTTTTGTCTAAATTAATTGTGGAGAGGCTAAAATAATTACCTAAAATCTCAGTCAAACATATTGCTAATATAGGGCATTTTGGCCTTTAAAAAAAAAAATCATCATCCATAAATATATCAATCATATAAATTTAATAGCTCATTTATGAGTTTTAATTACTTAGGTATTATTGAAAACCGGTTCATAAAACATCATAACACAGAGCAGTTGATTCTCTCCACGCAGCACTGATGTAACTTCATAAATCTTTCTTTGATCCCGCAGCTTGAAAGACTAAAGAATTTCTCAAGCTTCATCTGATTTATTCTCTTAAAAGAAGGTCTTGGATTTAGTATTTTGGTAGGTGTAGAAAGTAGTTAATGAATCCATAAGCTTTGAGCCCTGGCTTGAACTTTATTCTACTCAGTATATTTCTGAGTCTCTTTGTTTTTGATTTTCAAGACATTTTCCCCGCTTTTTTTTTTGTCCTGTTCAGGGCGCGCGCCTTACTTGATCGCCTAAAAAAAAAAAAAAAAAAAAAAAAGGTTTTTGATCAAAATTTGAAATAATATTCGCCGCTGTAGACCGAGTGACGAGAGCGCCCACCAGCTGTATACTGGTACCAGTACTTAAAATCGTGCAGTGTTATCGAGCCTATAAGAGTTTAGCAATACAAATCATTATGATATTATAAAAGTTAAAAGCCTATTCTAATCTTTAACACACCTGTTAAACAAAGTACATGTACTGTATATATATATCAGTTCTATGATAATCATATATAAGTCAGTGCTAGCTAATACTTCTATATATATTATCTATAGGGTGCCACTAAGTTGTCTAAATGATTATCAAATTAGACATGCTTAAGGGCATTATGAGACCAAAAGTTATCACTGTTTAAAGATACTTACCGTAAAAGTAAACCTGAAAGGAACGCTTTCATTGGCTGAATATTATAGTTTTATATTGCATAATCGATATTTAAAAATCGATAAAAACCGTACAAAGTAAACAAAACTAATTTTAAAGATAGGTTTGAAAATTTTTATGTACCTTAGATATCAAATTATTATAATGCCTGGCTCCTAAAGAAGGTACAGATCAACCCTCATCATGATCATTGAATATCTTGAAGAGATGTGATGATGATGAAAGAAAAAAATTTATTCATCCGTTATCATAGGTTAGTTAAATCCATAATATAATCTCACTAAAACTACATGTCTATGGTATAAAATTTTATAAGAACATCTAAAGCAATGTTTTTTATCAAGATCCCTGGAGATTCATTCTTTTTGTCTTTTTCCTATTATAACAAAACAATTTTTCTTCTACAAAGTAGTATGTACCACATGACAACATAAGTAAAGCTAAGCAATCCTAAAATTAAATCTACAGTAGTTCTAGAACCAAGAAATACCTATCCACAAAATATTAATAAATTTACAATAATGATGAGAAAATTTTATAAACGTTTATAATGATGTTTCATACCAATACTATGGATCTTTGATACGAATAATTACAGTACAAGAGAAAAAAAGTTCAAAAATAAGCTTTTAAGTTCATTGATCTCTTGAAAATCTTAAAAATTTAGTAGGGTCGAAAAAAAAAGCCTAGTCTCCATAAAATTATAAGATTATAATGATTATCAGTTGTTCATTATGCTACCTTTGGACAAAATTTGGCTATAAATGCTGATAAATCTATCATTTTCATACTATTAATAAGGCTTTCTAAATCATAAAACTACTTTGTATCTACAGTACATCATAGTACCATACCCTATTACACCTGGGTGGTATTATACCTGGTAGTTATTGATTCTTAGTAGGTGTAGAAAATGATTATAATTTACACATCTACATTATGTACAACTCACACTCAGGACAGTTTTCAGACTAAATTGTTACTGATAAGAGGGGTAAATGTTCAAAATTAAAAAGTAAATATACATGTTATTATTTTTTTTTTCATAAAAAGGAAAGGATTTTCCAAAACGTTATATAGTTACTTTTTTTTATATAATACTTTGTGCTGCAGATAATATTCTTTTGTGTGTATGCTTAATATAGACTTTATACCACTATAATGGATTATTCATTAATACCTATTTTTTTTTTTTTTTTTTTTTTTAAAAGAAAAGGCGATCTCTTATTTATAAAAGCACATTTCTCCTTATTTTTTTTTTCTTTTAAATTTTTTTTTCTTCTCTTCTTCTTATTTTCATTTTATTTTTCGATTCTGTTTATTTATTTATTTATATATATATATTTTCTTTTCGACTAAATACCTTTTCTTATTTATCCATTCGACATTCACAAAGCATTATAAAAAAATAAACCATGGCAGAAGAAAAAAAAATTGATTCTTCACCAACACAATCCCATGAGGATGTTGAAAAAACCAATATTTCAAATCCAAATTATGAATCAGTACAATTATCAAAATGGCAGAGGTTTAAAGATTCTTTCAAACCAGCAGATATTGAAGAATTTGATGATACTGGTATGACAGATTTAGAACGAGGGAATGCAAGAGCTGCTCGTTCTCCCCTTTCTCGTTCATTAAAAAATCGTCATTTGCAAATGATTGCAATTGGTGGTTCTATTGGTACTGGTTTATTCGTTGGTAGTGGTTCAAATTTATCTGTAGGGTAAGTGAATTTCTTTATTATTAAAAAAAATTAATGTCTAATGGTTATTTTTGTTTTATTGGTGGTGTTTCAGTATCGGTTTCTAGTATTATTCTCCGATAATATTTGTTTCCCTACCATAAAAAAGAAAAAAAACCAAGCCATATGCGGCTTAAGTTTTTAAGTCAAAAAAAGAATAACATACTAACAAAAAAATAGTGGTCCAGCAGCATTAGTTATTTCATTTTTTATTGTTGGTGTTATGCTTTATTTAACTTTACAAGCATTAGGTGAAATGGCAGTTGCTTTCCCAATTAGTGGTGCATTTGCAAGTTATAATTCTAGATTTATTCATCATAGTTTTGGTTGTGGTGTTGGTTGGTTATATGCTGTTCAATGGTTGGTTGTTTTACCATTAGAATTGGTTGCTGCATCAATTACAATTGGATATTGGAATTCAAATATTAATCCTGCTGCATGGGTTGCAATTTTTTATGTTCTAGTTGTTGTTATCAATTTCTTTGGTGTTCGAGGTTATGGTGAAGCAGAATTTGTATTTTCTTTAATTAAAGTTTTGGCAGTTATTGGATTTATTATTTTAGGTATTATTATCAATTGTGGTGGTGGACCTGAAGGTGGTTATATTGGTGGTAAATATTGGAATGATCCAGGTCCTTTTGCAAATGGCTTTGTTGGTGTTTTGGCATGTTTTGTTAATGCAGCATTCAGTTTTACCGGTACAGAATTAGCTGGTTTAGCAGCTGCTGAAACTGCAAATCCAAGAAAAAGTATTCCAACTGCTGTTAAAAGTGTTTTAATTCGAATTGCATTATTTTATTTAGTTTCTTTAACAATTGTTGGATTTTTAGTTCCATATACTTCAACAGAATTATTAGGTTCATCAAGTGTTGATATTAAAGCATCGCCATTTGTTATTGCAATTAATAATGCAGGTATTAAAGTTTTACCATCAATTTTTAATGTTGTTATTTTAATTGCTGTTATTTCAGTTGGTAATTCTGCTGTTTATGGTGCTTCAAGAACTTTAACTGCTTTAGCAGATCAAAATTTAGCACCACAAATTTTTGCTTATATTGATAGACAAGGTAGACCATTATTTTCAATTATTTTCACTTGTATTATTGGTTTATTATGTTTCTTATCAGCAAGTGATAAACAAGAAGAAGTTTTCAATTGGTTAATGGCTTTAACTGGGTTATCATTAATCTTTGTTTGGGGTTCATGTTGTTTATGTCATATTAGATTTAGAAGAGCATTAAAATTACAAGGTAAAAGTGTTGATGATTTACCATATAAAGCTCAAACTGGTACAATTGGTAGTTGGATTGGTTTTATTGTTAATTGTTTAATTTTAGTTGCACAATTTTATACTGCAGTTTGGCCAATTGGTAGAGCTGAAATGACTGCTGGTGATAGAGTTTCATATTTTTTCCAAAAATATTTGGCTGCACCAGTTTTAATTTTAATTATTGGTGTTCATTATGCATTTAAACGACCTGAATTTATTCATTGTAAAGATATGGATTTAGTTACTGGTAGAAGACATATGGATATTGAATTATTACAAGCTGAAATTAGAGAAGAAAAAGAATATATCGCTTCAAGACCTTGGTGGTATAGAACATTTAAAATTTTCTGTTAAAATTAGTAATATTCTTTTTTCAACTTGGAATTTTTTAATGAACTTTATATCTTTTTTTTTTTTGCATAGTTTTTTATCTTCTTATTTTGAATAAAAAAAATTTTTAATCTTTTATATATATAATAATTTTCTGTATACTTTTTTTTTAGCATAATATTTTTTTTTGTTAATATAATAATTTTTTTTTTTTATAAATTTTGCTTCTAGATTATTGTTGTGATGATATGCCATGGTGTTAACAATTGATGGGTAGTTGTCGCGTATGTAGATTATATACATGTATATATAGCACGCGTTGTAATATATACAAAACTTCTCGCGTGTCTTGACGAGAAAGGAGATTTAAAGTTTACGTGGAAAACAGGCTATATACAGTATATATGTAATACAATGTTTTTTTGTCAAGTGAAATATATATCGAATTACTACCATCTGTTAATGGAATGGTCTTATTATATAATATTAAAAGCGCTAATTAAATATACCTATAGATTCTATGTACAATTGTACATGTGCATATAGTATACTCCACAATTAATATTTTACGGATTTAGATACTTAAAACGTTTTAAATCGTATATGTACATATAGCTTTTAGATGACTGATAAATTAATATATATAATAATAATTCCATATACGCATCGTCGTATAAAATTTTTGGATTAGGGTATGTAGCATGTATTAATCAATTGTTAACGTTCATATGTTGTAAGTTTCCTATTGATAAATATTCAACCACTAGCCAAGATTTAGGGTTAGGTTAAATTTGATCTTAATTTTTTTTTTTTTTGAGATATGGAGTTAGACTATAAATTAAGCTACCTAGCATATATATTCATATATACTAACGATTGAATACGTGTAAGTATTTCTCATGGATTGATAAAGAATATATAAGTCGGCCATATCTGGCAAGCCTATATACACGTGTATTAAATTGTCAATTGATAACCGAAGTTTAGGTCAATTGAGTTTCACCTTAATTATAACTATACCCATATCTTGCTCCTGCTGTACAATTAATATTAATGGTATATATACATCTACAGTGTATATATATAGAGAGAAGCCCATCCATATCAATTGAGAGTTAATATGAACAATTAATTATAAACACAGTCGATAGTACCGAAAGACAACGCCAATATATCTTTAAACTCATTATAATATTAAATACTCATATCGATCGTCTCGAATATTCATTAACATTGCGATCGAGATACATACAATTTATACATTATAAAGTATACTTTGTCTGCCATTCTATATATATATCTAGCGAACAATTTAAACCAAAGATCATAATATAAATTGGTTGTTCAAATTTAAGAATTCAAATATTTAGCCAGAGATTTATAAAAAAAAATTTAAAGTATGAATTTTATGACATTATTACAATTATTATCAACTTTTATAATTGGATATAGTTTAGTTTTTACATTTCAACCAAAAAAATTAGATAAAATGAAAAAATTTCCAAAAGTTGTTAGAAAAAGTATAAAAAAAAGAAAAATTAATTTTAAAATAAATTAACTATTATGTAAATAAAATAATTGAAAAAAAAAAATAATTAAAAAAAAATGTAATATCATTTAAAATAGATGCGAAAAAGTAAGTGCGATTTCTGTGGATCGAACACAGGACCTTCAGATCTTCAGTCTGACGCTCTCCCAACTGAGCTAAAACCGCTCAAAACTGCTCGCAAAATCAACACTGACAATTTCATATTTATACGGGAAACATCGAAAAAGTTTGCCGTTGGATCATTGTTCCAATATCTTGGAATTTAGTAACGCAAAATTTTGTAGAAATTCCGGTCCTGTGGCCAAGCTGGTTAAGGCGCACGACTGTTAATCGTGAGATCGCAAGTTCGATCCTTGCCGGGACCGTGACCATTCAATGGTTTAATTTTTTGTATTTTTTTAATTTTTATTCAAAAATTATTACTTTTTATAAGTCTGCAACTTTAATTGAGCTATCATATTATTATTATCATTATAAATTACAAAAAAAACACTATATATATATCATCAATATCTTTTAAACCTTAATCTTTCAATTGACTACTACTAGATTCAATACCTTTTATACTTGAATCTTTTTTATTATCATTTCCATTTTCTTCTTCATTAACTTTTTTAATAATATCATTTCCTTGATCAATTGATTCAACACCTTCTAAATCATCAGAAACTACTTGTTCACCTAATTGACCAGTCCAACCTTTAGATTTTAAATATTTTTCGAATCTTTTATCTTCATAAATTAAATCATCTTCTCTAATGTTTGGAATGAAAAAATATGTTACTATAACACCAACAACTCCAACAATTGCAGCAACAATAAATGTCCATCTTTTACCTAAATTATCTCTAATTGGAATAAAAACTTGAACACCAACTGCAGCACCTGCTTTACCAACAGCAGCAGAAATACCATAACCAGTACCTCTAACACCAGTTGCATAAACTTCAGAACTTAATAAACCTAAACAATTTCCTGGACCTAAATTACCCATTGAATTCATAAAACCATAAAAAATAATAAATAATGGAATAATATTTTTTAATTGTTCAAATGCACAACCAACAATTAATCCAAATACAATATAACCTGCAAAACCTAACATCATTGTATATTTTCTACCAATTATATCAACTAAAAATGCACCAACAAATACTCCAGGTAAAGCAATAACACCTAATAATAATTGCCATTCAGCAGTTTCTAATAAACTAGCAGATTCACCAAATAATTCATTAATAATTGTACCAGAAAAAACCCCATTTGCAAAAGTAATAAAATCATATAAAAACCATGTAATACAAGTACCAATTAATCTTTTCCAATAATATTTAAAAATTAACCAATAAGGAACATTTTTTTTTAAAGAACCTTTTGAAAATAATCTTGAAGTTGCCATTTTCCATCTAAAATAAAATACTGATAATGGCCAAATACAACCTAATCCAAAACAAACTCTCCAAATTGTTGATAAATTATTAGGACCATTAGCAGCTTTCCAAACAATTAAAAAAACAATCATACAAAAGGGTCCACCAAATGATAATGGTAAATTAGTTACCAAAATAAAATTTCTACCTCTTTTATTATCTAATTCATTAGCACCTTCTAATGAAGTTGCTGAACTAACTGGATATTCCCCACCACATCCAAAACCTGAAATACCTCTTGCAACAACAATAAACCAAAATAATGTTGAATCATTTGAATCAGGAATAACTGTACCATGAGCTGCTGTACATAAAATACCACCTAATACAACACATAAAGTTGTTGTAACAATAGCCCATTTTCTACCAATTAAATCACAAGATAATCCAATAACAATTTGACCAAGAATTTCACCAATTAATAAAGCATTACTTACTCTTGTTGAAACTGTACTATTATAAGCTGATCCATATTCTAATGCAAAAACTAAATTTAACATTGTCATTAAATTATTATAATAACCATCACTAATTAATGCAAATCCTGAACAAACCACTGCAAAAATATCACTAGGAGTTTTACTATATACTCTTGGTGTATTATTAATTGATTTATTATCTAAATCATCATCTTCATTGGTTTGAACTTCTGTAATATTGTTTTTATTTTTTGAAATAGAATCTCGAGATTCATTAGTTTCTATTATATCAGTCATGATACTTAAGTTAGCAATAGGTAACTGTTACTTTTTTAAGATTAAATTTTTTTTTTACTTAAGATTTTTTTTTATGTAGATATATTAAGCTTTTTATACTTTGGATACCCCTCATATTTTTCATCTATAGTAATTTAATATTATTGTAAAAAAATTACGGCAAGTTTGACCGATTGTAGTTGGTACTTACATTTGATAAATCGGCATGGATCTTTGATCATTATAACTGTTTTGATTCATAATACTTTTTATTATTTATTTGTACCATAATAATAATAAGGCTGAAAGAGATCTACAAACCTAGGTTTTTTTGTATCCAATCTATGCTACATTCATGTTGATCATGGGGATGAATTTATTGGGTATGAATTAATTGCTCAAAATTTAAACAAAGTCCACCCTGAGTATAAATCCATGGATTGTAGCATGATCTATATTTCAAGCAAGTTGAAAAAAACAAAAGGACAAAAAAAAATAATCTTCATGTAACAAATAGTTGGCCGACATTTTTTCCAGTTATTATCCTTACAATGTTTCACGAAAACTTGGCTCTTTCAAAGCTCATCATTGCCAAACCTTTTTTTTCCCCCTTCTCTTCTCATGTAAAGTTCATGAACGGCTAAAATTTTAATGCATTATAAACCGGGCGCCTTATAGGGCTTTCAATTCCAGTAGCATAGAGCGGCCGAATTTACCTACAAAACTACTGTACTTAGTATTGATTATTGCAAGCTTGCTTATAATTATAATTATATTCATGATGTTGCATTTCTTAAGTGGGGTAAACTAGAGCCCTAACAAAAATTGAACATGTAAGACAGCCGTGTCTCATCCTTGTCCAAAAAGAAAGAGTCGCTTCTCCGACGGTCTTCCGATTCGAATTATTTTAACCTCCCAATTTCAATTTTTTAAATAATCCAAAAAAAAAACGGAACCTAAAATTTTTTTTTATTTATTTTTTTTCCACCATCAAACATCTATAAAATAAATAATGTACAACTGGGAAATAGAAGCGACAAAAGTAATAAAACTTCGAGATAAACTTCTCGAACAAGCAGAGAAAAGTAATTTATCAGCATCAAATAATTCAAATCTAACCCCAAGCTTGAAAGCTTTTGCAAATAGATATCAACGTTTAATGATTGAAAAAAAAGTAACACAATTAAAAGAAAAAGAACGAACAAAAAATACATTAAAACAAGAAGGTAAATTACATTTATTAGATGAAAATGATGATTTATTACAAGAAGATGAAGATTATAAATATAGATTAAAATTAGCTCTTGATATTAAACCTCCAACTCCTCCTTCAAGACCTTTACCTCCTCCTCCTTCAACAATTTTACCTTATGAGGATGATTTTTCTACTAATAATGAATCAACAACAACTAATAATACTAATGACAATAATAATATCAATAGGATACCCAATTTACCATATTCATTACCCAAACCAACAAATTCTTATACAGCACCAACACCTCCACAATTTCAGATGTATTCTGATTTTTCACCAAATATGCCAGAACAAATTCAACAAAATTCATCAGGCATTATTCAACCACCATCATCAGTTACCAATTCTACTAATAATACTACACTCACTACTACTAACGACTTTGCATCTAATCAACCAGAATATAAACCTCCTGTTTTTAATAGAGAGGCATATATTCAATCAAGTATTAAAGCACCACCTGCAGCTGCTGCCCCTCCTCCAATCATGATGTATTCCGATGAAATGCCAGTAGCAAATCCTACAAATCCTCCAAAAGGAAGGAGGAAATTGGGTCCTTATTAGATATATTTTATAAATTTTTTTTCAAAAAAAATTTTATGTATTTATTTTTAAATTTTTTTTTTTTTTTATCTACCAAAAAGTTTAAATTTTTTCTTTTCTTTTTTATGAGTTCCCATTTTTGATGAATCTTTTAATGCTTCATTTACTGCTGATGATGTAGGAACTGGTGATTGTCCATTAATTGCAGTCTTTTTAACTTGTTGATTTGATGCAGCTACTTGAGGTTTTGGTTGTTGAGATTTTGAAATATCTCTATCGGATTCCATTAAAAAATCAGGAGCTCTTGGTAATTTTTTATCCATTGGTAAATTTAATTGATTTCTTGGTGCAGTTAATCTACCTAATGATGTTAAGAAATGTCCTGGAGTTGTTATTGTTGAACCTCCAATAATTACTTCTTTTGAATGTTGTTTTGATAATTCATACATTGATCTTGCTTCTGATTGTGTTATACCACCAATAACAAATACAAAAATTCGTTGTTTCACTTGATTAACAGCATTTGTTTTTGCCCATGCAGCTCTTTGACGAGGATTTCTTAATGATCCATGAGCTTCTAAATCAGTATCATCTGGTGTTGGTTCATCTTTTGTATATGGAAACATTTTTGAATCTAATTGATTTCGAATTAAACGATCTACAATATTTTTAATTCCTGGTACAAATCTTGAAGTATCATAAACATCACCAGTTGCTTGACCATGGAATCTATTAACATGTTCAGGTTTTGTCTTTGTTGATTCTTTAACTAATTTTGATCCAATAATATTAAAATTTTCCAATACTTGTAAATCGAATTCATCTAATCCACAATGTAATGATAATTTTTTATAATCTTCTTTAATTAATCCTCCACGATATAATGCATAAAGTGCTAAAATTCTAACACGATCTTGTTTTGATAATGATTCTTGTACTAATAATTCTATAACATCATCAGTAATTTGTTTATTTTTTTTCCCATCTCCTGATACACCAGTAGCACAAGTTTGTTCAACTTCTGCTACTTGATTTAAATTCTTTTTTTGAAATAAATTCATGCACTCATTAGCCATTTGTAAATGTAAAGCAAATCGATCTTTCATTTCTGCAAACATTGGTAAATTTGCAACCATATCTTGTAAATCAGTAACTGTTGCTTGACTTGAAGTATCAATTAAATGTGGATTTTCTTTTTTAAATTTATCTAATTTTGAAGTTAATAAATCAATAGCATCTTGCATATGTAAATGTCTTAAAGTTACCCATTCACTATCTTTATCTGATAATACACCTTCAACTTGTTCTTTTTTACCATTATTTTGTTCTGATGTATAAACAAATTTATTAGTATCTTCTATTTTTAATAAATCATATGCCATTGCTTGATAAGTAAATTCATGAATTAAAGGTGCATAAGGATCAATTGTTCTATCCAAAATTATAAATTGTGATCTTGGTCGATTTTCTGTAACAATTGGGAAATTCTTATTATTTCTTGCATAAGAATCTAAATCTGCTTGAAATTGATTTGCAACCATAAACGGTAATACATTTGCAGGGAAATTTTCATTAGCTCTTTGAAATCTAACAATTGGATATTCACCTAAAGTAGCACAAACACTAACCAATCTATTTGATAATTTTGCAATTTCTGGTTGAACTAAATTATGACATTGATTATTATAAAATACTTCATTTGCAAAAGGTTCATTTAATGTAAAAACTTGTGATTCTAATGGGAAAAAATCAATAAATTTACTATCTATTGCTTTAATAAATCTTCCAGCATTTGAATTTATAATTTTTTGATGTAAATCTTTTGTTAATCCAGGTAAAAAAAATAAATAACAACTTGAATATCGATTAGGTTGTCTTGTAAAATCTGCTACTATACAATCAATTGTATAACTATCTGGTTTAACAATATAAACTGCTTCCATAAAATTTTGAGTTGGACGTCGTGAATCTAAAATTTCAACACTTGAAACTTGACGATTTAATAATTCTTGTTCTTTTAATAAATAACTAAAAATCTTTTGAACATGTTTATCAATAATTAATACTTTATACTAGATAAAAAAAAGAAGATTCTTTGTTAGTTCACTATTTTGATATCAAAGATAATAGGATAGAGGAAGAAAAAAACACGTACTCTACTGGTGGGTTGAACCGAATCAATAGCTTCAAAGATTTCTAATAATGTTAGTAATTCGTTTTCTTAGAATGAATTGTTCATACTTTTCTTTAAAGAATCTACTAAAGACATTTTTTTTTTTTTAATCTTTAGTACTATTGAGATAAGGGGTGGAAAAAAAAAAGATGATGTGAAAAAGTGTCGATGTTGTTTTTAATTTTTCGGGGGTATAATAATAATTAATCCCAAAATAACACACAAAAGAAAAACTTGATGTGTCAAAAGAATTTGGTGCATTAACTTATTTTTACAGGGGCAGTATTTTTAGCTACCAACTTGATGGTAGTAATTCTACAACAGCTATATATAGATGAACGAGACAATTAACTACTAAAGAGCCGCGCACAGCGATAAAAAAAAAAAGTGAAATAAATTACAATATATATAATAAATAAATTCTAATTAGTACCATAATTAACTGAATCAAATTCAGCACGAGATTCATCTCTTGCATTTGATTCTTCAGTACCGATTTCTCTTAAAGTTAAATCAATTTGAGCAATATTCTTTTCATTAACAACATCTCGTCTATGTTTAATAACTCGTCTTCTTTTCAATCCTGCTTGACCAGCAACATTTATATATAAAGCTCTTTGAGATTCTTCATCTAATGTAATTGTAACTTCAGGTCTAGTTTTTAATAAAGTAACATCATTATCTTGAATTCTTGTAAATCTATAAGGTCTTGAATCTTCTCCCATATTATCAATATTTGATTTTGTTAATTCTTTTAATTCTTCAGCATCTTTATCTTCTGCAACATATAATGACATCCATTCATCATCTTCAACTGAAGATTGTTTAAAAATTACTGTTGATAATTCAGCATCTGTAAATTTTCGTTTATGATTAGTTAATGCAGCAGATCCAACCATTTTAACAGTAACATATGATAAATCAAACATTTTAGTATCTGGTAAAATAGGCCATGATTTTACAGGTTTTAAATGTTTCTTTCTTGGATGTTTAACTGAGGTAATATTAGTATTTGCATGATCAAAAGTTGATTCAACAGTTTTCAAAATACTTTCAGGATCAACTTTTTCTTCTGCCTTTCTTTTAGCTAATGCAGCAGCTTTAGATTCTGTATTTAATTTTGATTTAATAGTTTCTGATGAAATATATTCGGTTCTTCTTAAAAATGCAACATTTGGTCTACTAGCATTTGATGATTTACCTGAACTATTAGTTGATGTACTTGTTGGATCATGAATTAATGCCATATCTCTTGGATGTAATTTTGGTGGGGGTTGTTCAGGATATAAACAAGATTCATCATCATTATAATAAATACTAGCATATTCAGTTAAATCCAATGGCATTCCTAAATCCATATCAACTTTCATATTCATTTTTCTTTTTGATAACATATCTGATAAAATAGTACCTGATTTTAATTTTTTTGTATCAATGGGAATATCCAAAAGTTTTGGAGGACATGGTGGAGGGGGTAAATCATTTTGATATCTTA